>QFEW01004672.1:0-31719 GCA_003316525.1 Termitomyces eurrhizus | reverse complement strand
AAAAAAACAACTTAAAATATAAATATATAAAAAATAAAAGCCTTTAATATAAAAAATTGATTAATTACTCAGCAAAAAAAGGAGCAACATAATAGCCAGTAAAATAGCCAAAAAAGAGCAAATTTTAAGAACATAGTAGTAATAGCCAGTAGAAATAGCTGGTAAAAATAGCCAAAAGAGAGCAAATATCAAGGACATGATAATAATAGCCAGTAGTGATAGCTGGTAAAGGTAGCCAAAAGGGAGCAAATATCGAGGATATAGCCAGTAGAGGAAGAGACACGGCAATAGCTGAGATCATATAAAGAGCACAAATCTTAAGGACAAAATATATGCCAAAGCAAGTAGTAAAACCTTGGTCTATTAAAATAGACCTTGGAATATAATAGCACCTCATCTCATCAATGCTAGAATACCCAGTCCTCTTTTGGACGAGTTTGATTTCATGGGCCAGATTGGCATCTCAGTTGCTACTGAGAGCAACAACCTTTCTCTTAGAACTTGGATTGCCTAAAATAGAGAAATCAAGAATTTTAATGATGTCAGTATTGCTTAGACTGTTAGAGTGCATGACACATCCACACCTCCACCCAATGACATAAACATCAGGCCAAAACTCAAAGTGCCTCTTCTGTATTCTGAAAAAGAAGTAATGACTTTGGCCAGGAACTCAGAATACTGCCAGATTGTTGGGCCCTTGCACTTCTTGCTTATGGCCAAGATTGTCACTATTCAAGCTGATTCAAAAGACTCTCAGTTGAAAATGATGCTGATGCAGCATATAAGCAAACAGATGTATTTGTATACAAATATAATATAACAAATATTTGGAGAGTGGAAATTATAAAATAATCAGTAAGTAATGAAATATAAAGAAGACTCACCTGAAGAGTGGAAATTGTAAGATAATCTATTTCTAGGTATGTTTCAATATAATATATTATTGTAGTAATGAGACAAGAAGACATCATGTATGAGTAATCAATATAAAGTTTTAAAACATATATATAGAAAAGAAAAACATACAAATTATGACTTAACATATGACATTGTAGTGAATCTAGAGTCACAAGGTATTATTCTCAACACTCTCACTTGACTGTGATGAAGGAGAAACAACTTTTAATAATTCACAATGCTTTTTGAAGGTTTTGCATGGCAATGTCTTTGTCAATGTATTGGCAATCATTTTCTGAGTTGGAACATATTGCAATCAAATATTTTCCTGAGAAATATATTTTTGGATAAAATAGAAGCATATATCAATGTGTTTGGCATGAGAATGACCAACAAGGTTCTTGAATAATGCAATACTTCCAGTATTATTGATGTGAATAATTGTTATTTGTATTTGCTTGAAACCGGGATTTTTCAATAGATTTTGAAGCTAAATGGCTTCTCAGATCATATTGGCAGAGGTAATATACTCTGCTTCTACTGTCAATGTTGCTATCACCAACTGTTTCCTAGATGATTAGAATGTTGGAATGTGACAATGTGATGAGATACCACATATCAGTCAGGGACGGAGATGGCCACCACAGATGGCCAAACTGCTTTGTCTAAAAAATACCATATAATAAGTATTGCTGACCACAAGTATTCTCAGTTTGGTTTATACACTACTGAGAGTACATGATGATTGTTACTACACACAAAAAACATACTAATTGCAGTTGTACTTAAATTGTTTACTTACAGTGTATCTCTTTAGGTACATAAAATAGAGTTTGGTTTATACACTACTAAGAATTGTTTATTTACGGTGTATCTCTTTAGATGTAGACAACAGTCTACATAGTACCTTTTTGTTGCAGTTTTAACACAGGATACCAGGTTTTTGTTGATGTCATAACACCATCTGTTAACAAAGTGTTGATCATATTGATTTTGAGTCCAATTGGCATTGCTCTATCTCACTAGTTGAATTTGCTTGTGTCAGATTTGCTTATGTCTAAAACTATTCAATTTGAAGCAAAGTGACTTTGTGTTTTTTAAATATTGTAAAACATGTTTGTAACCTATGAGATGAGAAATACCAGGGTTGTTGGAAAATTAAGTGAATAGACTGACCAAAAATTGAATAGCAGGTCAAGTTTGAGTCACATATAATAATAAGCTGACTAGAAATAAATAGTTGAGCCTATTAAAGTATCAAATGTAATTTTTATGTTCTTCCTCTGTATGTGGGCATTGAAGTTGTAAAAGATTGTGATTAGTTTGCAGGGATATTGAAATAGGATGGCAGGAAGTCATTTTAAATTGTTTCAAAATGAAGTTGATGTAAATTAATTAGTTTAAATAAATAACTCAATTAGGTCAATCCCATTTGATTTGGAGGCTAAAAATATAGTGAACCTCACTAAAAGTCGGTAATGTCAAAGTTACTATTCATGTCCTGTTTAAATGAGATGATCTTGCAAATATCCTTACTTGTTATAGTCATGTCATTGACATATATGACAACAAAGCAAGATTTGACCTTTTGAATGAAGAATGTACAGGCAGTTATTGGCATGTGAAGGTCTGAACCCTAAAGTCATAAAAACATTGTGTAACCTTTCTTTTCATTTGCAATCTGCTTGTTTGAGGCCATATATAGCTTTAAGTAACTTCTAATATTTGGCCTCACTGATTTTTTTTGAAGCATGCATATATATCTTTTCATCAAGATTCCCTCCAAATACACATCCACCATATCAATTTGATGGATCTCAAAATCAAAGGTTGCAGCTAAGATCAAAAATATTCAAAAAGTTATGAATTTAGCAATGGAAGAAAATATATCATTGTAATCAATATTAGGGACTTGCAAAAAACTTTGAGCCACAATACAGGCTTTGTATTTTGCATGATTGCTTTATTCATCTAACTTTTTTTTATTACAATTTTGCTTCTTATGGCTTTTTTGCCTGGAGGTAACTTGTTGATTTCTTCAAAAACTTGTTTTTAAAAAAGCTGATTATATTCCAATTCTATAGCTTTCTGTCAGCCACCAGCTTGTGAAGATACTAAAGCTTCTTTAACATGAGAATCTGAAACAGCAACGAAGACTATATGATTTGAGTGCTCTTTATTATCATGTTTTTGCTGATAATAAATTGAAATATGTTTAGTATATGTCAAAAGTTCATGGCAAGAGAAATCTTGCTATTTTGAAGATTTTTGAGGTGCAGGTAGTACATTTGTTGAACTTATAATGGGTGGAGAAGAAGGAGAAGATACTATAAAAGGATATTGTAATTTTTTAGTAAGTGTTTCTTCTCTTATCTCGTTATTAGCAAGTAGAAGCTCCTGTAATTGGAACTCGACTTCAGATTTGGAGGACATCAAAGGAATATTGACCTTCTTTGGTAAATCCAATTTAGGATAAATAGCTATATTAATCTTTTTCTAAATTTTTTCAAAAAACGATTGAGTTAGATCAGAATCAAAATGAGTGAGTTTACTTGGTATGTTATCTTTGTAAAACTTGATGTCTCTCAAGAATATCATCTTGCTGTTTTCTAAGTCCTCCAGTTTGTAATTCTTGGTCTTATCTAACTACTATCTGAGTATTCAGACCTTCACAGCATAAAATTTGAGTTTACTTTGCTAAACTTTTTTCAGAATATAAGCCCAATCTAATGATCCAAAAATTCAGAGATGTGAGAAATCAAATACACATTTATTTTATTCTGTAAGTGGAATTTTTTCTTGAAGGGCTGATGTTGGAGTAATTGATTATATATAGACTATGTATAGAAATGCTTCTCTCTAATATTATAAGTTTATTTTTGCTCCATGAAGCATGCTTCTGACCATTTCTATTATTATAGCTATAATGTGTTCTGCAATTTTATTCTGTTGTGGTTGGTATAGATTCGTAGTTTGGTGTTTTATTCTATTAAGTGCACAGCATTTTCTCATAGCTAGTTTAAATGATTTTAACAAACTGACCACTATCTTATTCATATATAGCCGTAACATCACACATATTGTCTACTACTTTCTCTTTAGTTTTGAGGAGTCTTCTAGTAGAAAAATATTTGCTGGCTTCAACTATCATTATAGCATACTAATTTCTATCTCAGGTAGCAACATGTAACTGGGAACCTCATAGAGGTTCTTTTATATAACATTATTCCATAGTAGTTAGTTTCAGCACCTCGGAGAGGTGTTAATTTTATTTAGAAAAAGTAATAGTAACTGAGCCAGAGTAAATAGTAACTGAGCCAGAGTAATTATAATAGTAATTACTCCTCTAATTAAATTATTTATTATTCAGTATTTACTTATATTTGGGTAGATACTTTTTACTTATATTATGTACAGAGAAATCTATCAATTTGGCAGATTTTGTGTCCTGTGTGAGTGAAACCGTAAAATTTTACACAATACTCATGAGTCCAATAAGGTGCATGACCAATAATTTATTCTTCTCATATTTTGTGTTGCTTACTTCAGGCAAGGGTAGTCTTGTAGCTTTGCTTTCAGCATATCCACTGCATAATTGATCAAATTCTTGAGATAGTTTGATTTTAATGTCTGTGACTAGGTTGTAATCCACCATAGTTTTTATAATGCATGGACTAATATGTTTCAATTGATGGTGCAATAAACACATGGTAGACTCACTGGCAATATATGACACCTAGTTATCTATTATTCCAATAGTTATAGTTTTGATTTAGTAAAGAGTATCATAAATGCCAATGAGATTCATATGGAGAAATTTTTGACCTTGCTAAGACAACAAAATTCTATAAAAAAAGTCATAGAACCTAACTTATTCACATTGTAAAGAACTCAGACTAATAAAATTAGCACCAAGATTGGGAATGTAGAGGACATGATGCAAGATAACATCACTTGTACTGGAAGACAAGTGAGTTCAAAACGTAATCACATCTATATCTTCAACAGGTAATTGATTTTGTTCTCCAACAGATACGTGCTGATTACTTATTTTATAGTAGTCAACAAAATAGGTCTGGTTAGCCACCATATAATTTGAAGCGGTACTATTAAGAAATAGTTCAGTGGGCATGTCCTTTGAAGTTGTCATCATGACTTGGCCTATTTCATAAAATTTAGAATTATAAGTAGAAATGGTAAGTCAAGCTTGATCTGCATTCTTTATCTTCTTGAATTTGGGACACTTTGGACTCCAGTGTCTCTTCTCACCACAATTATAGCAAATATTATTGGATTTAGGCTTGTGTTTTGGTTTTAATTTCCTTTTTGTAGTTTTAGGATTTTATTTACTTCTACTTGATTTGGGCTCAGTTTTTGCAATAAATGCCAATATCTTGCTAATCACAGCATCCTCTAAAGTAATTTGGTCATAAACTGTCACCAATTTAGTTATGACAGTTTTGAGCATTAAAGAAGCTTCCTGAAACAGCAAATTCTATTTGATAACTTCCCAGGTAGGAGAGCACAGCAACAATAAAAAAAATAGCATTAATTACTACAGTATTGTCATTAATGTGGTGACCAGCTTCAAGAAATTGGCAATGTATATTCATATAGAAGCTGAGATGGTCCATCAAAGGAGAATTTCTATCTCATTGCTTTCCATACAGCTGCTGATGATAATAATGTATATTGATCCTACCTTGTTAATCAACATAATTTCGATGAAGGTAATCTCAGATTTTCTTTGAAGTATTAAGGCTGATTATAGTCTTGTGCTAGGTATATTTGATAGCACTTCAAATTAACCCTCCTTGCAGCATTGTCCTTGTTAAACCAATGCTCATACCTCTCATAGGCATGATCCCATGCTAAATAGTCCTTCAAATATAGTATATTTGTCAACTTCTGACCCTTTTTAAAGATGGTCTGAAATAGCTCATCCTTTCTAGAACAGATAGTAGTCAATAACTTGGAATATTCAGTAAGAGGTTTGAGTGGGCAGGTCTTTGGTTCTGAAGTCACACCTTAGAATGATTTAGCTAGTAGCACATTTTTCATATTATTAGACCAAACATGGTAGTTAGTACTGTTAAACTTTGCAAACTGCAATGTTTCCAGAGTATTGTCTGATGCAATAGCAAGGCTCATAATCTGATACAGCATATAGACAAATAGATGTATTTGCATACAAATATAATATAACAAATATCTGGAGAGTGGAAATTATACGATAATCCATCTCTAGATGTGTCTCAATATAATATACTATTGTAGTAATAAGACAAGAGAACATCATGTATAAGTAATTAATATGAAGTTTTGAAATATATACATAGAAAAGAAAAACATACAAATTATAACCTAATATATGATGTAGGTATTTTATAATAAATCCAGAGTCATGAGGCATTATTTTTGACAGATGTACCAGTCCAAAGAAATTGAGCAGGAGATACTGCTGCTTATATGAACATCTAGATAGGATAAACAGTCTAATCAATTACACAACAGCAAAAATTGAAGACATTTTTCTCATACTAATACAGGCTGCTGCTTATACAAATGTTTGGATATACTGCTGCTTATATGGGCATTCAGATAGACAAACAGTCTAATAAATCACATGATAGTAAAAATCAAAGATATTTTTTCTATACTGCTACTGACCAACTTTTAAGTGTTATCAACAGCAGAAAAAGGTGAGGATTGATAAAAAGAGTCAGTAAGAAATGTGCAATAAGAGGAGTACACTGACAAAAAAGTGTGTCTAAATGAAAGAGAGAGTAAATATAAGTAGTCTGCAGCAACAAGTATAACAAGAAAACTAAAGACTTAGCAACAACTAAGCTATGTAATGCCTGCTATCAATGCAAGGCATATAAGTTTTCTATGCATAACTATAGCAAGCAGACAAGAAGCATTCAGATAGTTGATAACTTAGAACTCAGCTTAAAAGAAATCTAAACTATAAGATGAACTGAGCAGAAGTAAGGTATAAACTAGATATTCTGTTATATTTTGAGGTCTGTTTTAGTAGACCAAAGTTTTACTACTTGCTTTAGTAGCATTTTGTCTTCAAAATTTGCTTTTTTTTAGCTATTTTTATCAGCTATTTTTACTGGCTATTACCACTATGTCCTCAAAATTTGCTCCTTTTTGGCTATCTTTACTAGCTATTATGTATCTTTAAAATTTGCTTCTTTCTTCTACTATATCTGCTGAGGTAATTAATTAATTTTTTTATGTGAAAGAATCATACTTTTATTTTCTATATATCTATATTTTAAATTGTTTTTTTCTGTGTTGAGTGCATTATTTTTTTTTTCTTTTACCAAGTTGAAAAATTTTGTTTTTTTTCTTCATATATATATGTTTTTTCTTGAATATGTATATATTTTTTTTGAATATATATAATTTGTTTCATGTTGTTAAATGCTTTGTTTATTTTTTATTTTTTATTTTTTTTTCATGGTACCACAGTAGGAGTATAGACAGTTCACAATAGTCAACCTCTATAACCAGGGTAAGCAGATTGTCCTGCAGAAAGCATAACAATATCCGATTGTCACAAGCCACGCCAAAGGAAATGCCTTTATGCACAAAGTGTGGGACTTTGAAGTTACTCAATACTCACTAAAACCTTGGTGATTTTTCTCCATGACTAACAGAATCTTTTATGTGCAGTAAGATAAATTTCCAAATATTCACGACTAGTTTAGTCTTAATTGCTTTCTTACCATACCTCTGTGTGTTCATGGCTAGACAGTCAATTTTTATGTGTCAAGCTATAGCAGCAACGACCTGGTTCTCTAAGGCTTTTTGTACTGGTAATTTCTCAGGGTCTGATCCATCTGCAATCCTCCATGTGCATCTTGTTCTCCAAATGATATGGGCTACTTCTGAAACAACAATCGTAGAGAATCTTTGTGGCCCAGAGCTCTTTTCTGCATAGATTCTTTTGCGTTTTATTATTGTGCAGCCTAGAATCTCACCCAGTAAAGGCTTGCTAAATTTTATCTTCCTCTTTTCATGAATCTTTTACACTAGCCTCCATACGTTGATGATGCCAACTGTGGTTGGATGCGCTGGACGTATATGCAGTACAACGCCATCTCCAGCGCCTGGTGTGCGTAGGTGTAAGAAGTCCCAACAGAGTCCCAGTGTGCTCAAGCAGGTATTATAGATTGATGTGCTAGAGGATAGCGCCTCTGGTGCTACCTAGCAAACTATAAGCGCTGTAGCTTTAGCTGAAATAAAAAAAAGAAATGAGTAGCACAGTGCAATGTGTCGTTAGATGGCACCATAAACAATAAAGATGAGATAAACAAAGCTAGTGCCCAACTTGGTGAGAAAGTCAGGTAGAGCTAGTGCAAATTGAACGCTAAAGGTAACTAGATACTCAAGAGGTTATGATTTGTTGCTATATACATGTAAAGTAGCTAGTTTTTATGCTATGCGCTACAGTATGTTCAAAATGAGTCCATTTGCGGCGCTACCAGTTAGCGCCTCTCCTTGTGGTTGTAGCTAATTGCCACCTGTCAACGGCGTCCTGCAGCACATGGGTGGTGGTGACCAACAGCAACTCTAAAACTACTTTAAAATTCATATGAGCCTGCTTACTTTTTAATGTAATTCAATTGGCCAGGCAACCCTGGAGTATGGTTGGAAAATCCTTGACAGATGCTGTGAGCGCTAATCTCGGCGCTAAACCTTTTATCATCTTCTGACAAATTTGCATGTCGGGTCTATGTGTCTCCTGTCCTATCATCACTGATCCTTTTAGACTTCTGATTGAGGTGCCTCGGTGATTGACAGCACTATAAGTTAACTCCTTCTGGTATTGATTGGGGTTTGGTCAGAGTCAACTTCTCTTGCCACCGCACTAGCACTATGAGTTCTGAGTCTCCTAGGCTCCTGAAGTGGGTAAATAGAGTATGCTGAAGAACTGATAATTGGTGGTTAAAGATGAATAGATAAGTCCTGCAGTAGAGTGATAGCGCTAAGGCTGCTAGGTACCCCAAACTAGTCATTAGAGTCTTCAGTATATCAAGTGTTGGTCGACCTATCTTGTTCCTTGATGCGCTCAGTCTGAGTAGAAGCCTATCAACGTGCTCTTGGCCTAAGTGTGAGCACTCTATAAGAATGTGTTCAAGAGATTCAACCACATTACAGAGGGGGCATGTTGCTCTCCCCTCATATCCAGGGATATTTTGCCAATATGCTCCCACCTTATACACATTGTGCATCGTCTTTCAAAAGAAGGACCTAATTGTCTTAGAGATAGTTTTATCTCTTAATGATAGCCAAATATGTTCATCCACAGAGGCATCTTTATTGTGATCATGTATTGCCCACCTGGTCATATCTAGATGAGTTATTGTACCTTTTCTATATGGATTCTTTCTCATTTCTATTATGCTTTGGTATAGCTGAGCTTGTGTCCTTATCACTAATTTGGTGCCTGGCACATCATATTTGGGTAGTATGTTGAGGTTTATTTTGTTGGGTTCTGGCTTGTTTGCTCCTATATTAGCTAGCCTATCGGCCCCCTCATTGCCCTCAATTCTAGCATGCCTCTTGACCTTTTCAAAAAGTAATGCTCTTTCTTTGCTTTAATTGAGCAACCAGAGCTGTCATCAGAACTTTGTTTATATTTACAATCCACTCTTCATCTTCTCTCATGGTTAATAGTTTGGTAACATTGTCAATTATCAGTTGGGAGTCACTCTTGATATGCAGGTATACTTCTGGGAGTGTCACTTGAACTGCCAATAAAATTGCCACTGCTTTGCCCACATTGTTCAATTGAGATAGCATTTCTAGGAGGCGGACCACCAGATTTTAGTCATCGTTTAGGCTGAACCACATCCCAGCCCTGGCAATTGCGTCAATTGACCCATTGTTCTTACATGAGCCATCCATATAGACAACTACTGTCTGTTGAGGGGAGGCGTACTGCCTTGTATAGTCTGGATTAGTGGGTCAATTAATGCTACTTGTGCTCAGTGCAAATACTCAAAAACCTTCCCCTAGGTCTCCTTTTGTTTCTATCTCAGGATCAAAAATAACTATATTTTTATTTTCCCTTATCGCCTTCTCCTCTTTTGATAGGCTTTGTTTTGGGGGGGAGAATGCTGGGTTCCAGTGGTTCTTCAACCTAGTTGTAAGAGACCTTGTGAACACACAGCATTTGTTGGGGTTAGAGCATCCCTTAGTTTTCAGGTTCCTATATGCCACACATGCACAATTTTTTCTTGGTTTGTGTGCTGGATTTTTATCGGGGCTAAGGGCATTAATTAGATCCAATATGTTGCCAACAGTCATGATCTTGTGTACTTTCAGTAAGCATGTTGTGAGTTCTGAGTTTTATCTAACTTCTTTCTCATTTTCCAGGCCAATGTGGAATCAGATCGGAAGCTTCCTTTTTAAGTCATTTGACAATACTAGGGCATGGAATAATATGTTATGCTTTTTAGCCATTTTGATCATTCTTTGCAAGGGTCCTGGCAGGCCATTGTCCTTGATTCTTGCATCCATGTCCAATGCTTGTAAGAAAATGTTGACGTGTGTTGCTTTATCTGCTACATTCCACTTTTTTGCTATTTTCATTCCAATAATCAAGTCGGCTACTTTTTCCCAATCTGGTCTGTCATTATCCAGCTTAAGATACCTCTTTGTCTTCATGAGTTTGATGGCTTCATTTCTTGTTGTGACATCCAGTAACTTTTTACCACCTTTCTTGTACAGTAACTGAAGTGTTGCCATTCCCAGGGTTGAGTGGGAATCAGTTCCCCACATGAACTCATGTATTATCTTAGCAAGCCAGAGTTCTATCTGCTTTGGCATCCCTTGGATATATATGCGGTATTGAGTCCTTCCCCCTACCACTATGCTTATAATCAGTCTTCTTTTGAGAGTGGGCTTTTCTTTCTCCCATCTCTTCAAATCATCGACTACTTTCTCTATTGTAGGTGTCTATACACTGGCATTATCAATACCATTTCCAACAAAGGCACCTAGGAGACATGTGGCCTCACTGTCACTCAATATTTTAATGTTATCAGGGATCTTCCTTCCACTGGGTGTTAATTCCCTACATGCTATTAGGTTTTCACAAAAACTCTTCAGTCCTACAGAGATTGCCACTGTCTTGAGCAGGTTGAAATTTGCTTTGGATGCTTTACACCACCTTTGTAGTAATTTTTGTAGATTCTTAAAGGAATCTCCTTAGGCTAGATAAATTATAGTGTCATCAGCAAACATCTTTTTGATGAGTCTTTTCAATGAGTCTCCTAGAATAAGGCCTTTTAATTTTGAGTCATGCAGAATCTGTGTCAGCAATTCGATTGCCAGATTAAATAATAAACAGGAGAGTAGATCTCCTTGACGTACACCCCTCATCATCTTGAAGAGGTTACTTACTTCACCATTTACTATTGTCCTGGTGAAAGCATCTGAGTAGAGGGCTTGGATTGTATTCACAAATGTTTTGGGAAATTTGAACTGCTTTGAAGTGGCCTACAGGAATGGGTGGAGGATTCGGTCATAAGCTAGGCATACTACTATTGTCTATCAGGAGATGAAATTGTTTGCCATTTTTTTTTGTAGCTCTTACCACTAGATGCATGGCCTTGAAACTTCCAGGCAATATAAAGTCACTTATGATTTAGTAGATAGTGATTTTTTTAGGGAAATTTATCCCATGTGAAAGACGTCGGGCCATGACTGAGTCAGAGGTACCAAAAATCTGAGAAGTGAAAGTGCCATCACATCTGGGTCACAGGGTAAAGATTGTATGATTTAGCGCTCTACACTGCATGCGGAGTTTCAATAGCCCCTAGATTGTCATGCTCTCTTGAGTCCAACACAAAGATCTCTACTTCCTGAGGTTTTTTGCCTTGTTTTATTGTTCAGAAAATTATATTTAAGACATTATGTATGTATCAAAGGATTCTGTGTAATAAAATTTTGAATACTCTTTCTTGATTCATTTCACTGAGCCCAGGAGGATGACAAAACTTGGTCTGATTTCATGCTTTTGAAGTTTTACACTTCAACAACTTCAATTTTCTATTAGATAACAATAGAGCCCTCATTATCTATACTATATTCATCTATGTTTTTTTTTAGGATGCTGAGGGTAGGTGTATTAAGCTGCTAAATATAAATTTCATATGGTGATACAGGACAGTATTATGCCATTTATGCCGGTCATTTTGCACCATGTTGTCATTAGCTGGGCAAGCTCTGTCTGGTCCTTGATTTTGCAGCTTTTCATGAAGCCTGCTTGGGAAGGGTGGATAATTGACGGGGCTACTTCACCCAGTCTCATGGCAAGCACTTTTGTCATTATCTTATAGTCAGTGTTTAATACTGTAATCAGGTAGTAGTTTCCAATATTAGTCCTGTCCCTCTTCTTATACAGGGGGCATAGCCAGCTTTCAGCAAAGTTAAGGCCTTTTACAATCTCATGATCTCTTATATTATTGAATACCTGTGTCATTGGCTTGACAATGTTAAATCCATCAGCACAGGGTCTATCCTTTTTTGAGTCATCATACCTCATCATTAGTTCCTTCCATACATTGTGGAGAATGCTGTCCAAACCCATGGCTTTTCCATTCTTCAATAATTTTATTGCCTCCTTTGTCTTGCCCTCTAAAAAAGGTTCATTCATATTTTCAGTTTGTTTGTCTGTTAGAGATACTGTTATGTAGTCCAGGATCTTCCTCACTCGTACTCTATAATCTACTCTTGATTCAGAGTTGTCTCTCAATTGAAGCTGTTCATGATGTATTTTTGCGATCTCGGCCATTTTCTTAGAGTTTCTTTTCAGGGCCCTATTATTGTTAGTGTTTCTTCAAAGGGCAGCTATCATGTCTCTTAGTTTTCTTTCTTTGTTAATGTTAATCCAGGGCTTAGAGATCGTTTCCTCATGGACAAAGAAGTCAACCATGACAGTATCTTGTGCTTTTACAAAACAGTTCATTTTTAACTCCTTTATTTGGTTGTCTAGTATACCAGCATGTGTTCTCTTGGCATTGTCATCAAGCAGGGGATCATTTTGTGTTCTTTGCATGTCTCTTTTTATCGCCACAATTTCTTTCAATATTTTTGGCTTTAGTTTTTTGGAGTACTCACATATTTCTATGAGCAAACTGTCCTTAAAGGATTCATATATAGATTGGGGATTTTGCTCAATGGATCTTGTGAGCTCCGCTTTATCCATCTCCATGGCATATTTTTTTTCCAATCTCCTCAAGTTTTCTCATGAGCTTCTCTGTCAGGTTCTGCTGAGTCGGGGGCTTTCTGGGAAAGCAACACCCTTATGATGCGGACTTGATCTATGGATACTCAGGTGTCTGGGACTCTGGGGCTAGGACTCCGGAATTCAAGACATGGACAGGGGTAATCCCAGGAGAGGGGACTTGGTCCAGGGGTTTTGAGTTTTGGGTAGCTGGGGGTTGAGTGGGAGTCGAGTCGTGAACTGGGGGTTCTAAGACGAGACCAAGTTAATAAGTTACAAGTCGCAAAGTATGTACCAAACTTAGAGCACGCAGTTATTCAAGCATGCTAGTCAGAGCATGCCAGTCAATGCGTACCAATCAAGCAGAGGGCACGCAACAATTCAAGTTAATATCAAGACTAGCAAATACAACAGGGAACTACGCTATAAGTACTACGGGGCTGGGTCTCAGAGTTCTGGGATGTCTGGGATGGGCTCCGGGAGGCATTGAGTAGCAGGCAGGGACTGTATACTTGGATCGCACGTGTGGGGCGTGCAATCAATTGGCGTGGAGGGAGCTGTGATGTGTGATGCGTGATGGTCAGAAGCAAGTCACATGATCTGATTGTTGATGGCAGTTGATCCCGGGGTCCGTGATGTGGGGTTCCCGGGGGGGCTGGCTGATGGCAGTCTTTGATGCATGTGATAGCAGCGTCAGCAGCTGTGGGAGTGGGGCACGTTGTGGGTTTGACGAAAGAGGGTCCTGAATGGGGCTCCAGGGATGTTCTGGAGAGGTTCCGGAGGGGAGGGGTTGTGACATCACCCCCCCCTCAGCGCCGAGACCCTCCAAGGCATGCGTAGTTAGTGGTTCAGACCAGGGTCCAAGTGTGAGATCCGGCACCTGTCCTGCTATGTATCGAAAAAAAAATTTACCATCAAACTCAATCATGTCGCGTACGCTGACGCATTCCCTGATGCCCCTGCCTACTAACAAAGTTGCCCCCTTGGTCACATGGGAGGCCCAGGATGTGTGATACTGGCGCCAGCTTGATTGTGAGCACATGGCAGCGCTTGTCCAATGTGAGTATCACCGCATCATCCGCTTGCTATGACTGACCTTCTTTTTTCAGAATAACGTAACAATCCTGCCCTAGCCAGCTCCTGATGCAGGCCCCAGGGTCCTTCTGGAGTCCCGCCTGAGTTGTCCTGCACCCACCTTTGTGCGGATGACTGTCCACCCTCCCTGTCTGCAACCCCCTCCCCGCTCTAGACTGCCTGCCCCCCATTTTTGTCGTTCCAGGATGGCGGTAGGGACCGTTTCAGAAGTCCTAGAAAATCAACATGTTGCGTGGGCAGACGTAATGCAGAAGCTGTTTGGGGAAGCCCTGGAGAGGCTCCGGGGTCTACCTGCCCATGCCTGGTGCATGAGCAATGGACCAGTGAGTGGTTTCCTACCTCTGCTCTCTTTGCTGACTTTGGTGCAGTGCTTGCACTGCGCTCGACAAGTGGTCTCCTGCCTGTTTGAGGTCCTGGGCCCCTCATCCTGCCAGGACACGTCCGTGTGTGAGGCATGCCGCCTCAACCATGAGCAATGTTCTGTGTTGGCACTGTGGAGGGCGCATTGCATCTTCTGGGAGCAGGGGTGGCCGCTAGGGGGAGTCATCTGGAGGATGGGGGTGGTGGAGCTGGTGGGGGAGGCGCCTGCGGAGGCATCTGGTGAGGGGTCATCCGGGCAGGGGGCCAGGGTCATTCCGTGGTCCTGATTACCTGTTGGGTGACCTGGGCTGGGACCAGCAGTCACAAGGGTTGTGGGGGGCGCCCCGACAAAGGGAAGAGGCGGGCATACAATGGACATGAAGTTGAACCTTTTTCCTTGGTCCAACCAGCCTCTGTGGGCCTGTGTAGGCCTCTGCAGATGTTTGCTGGTGCCCTGCGCAGGCCTGGGAGGGCCTGCATAGGTTTGAGTAGGTCAACGTATGTCTGCATGGATGTCTGCTGGTGGCTTGCATAGGCCTCCGTAGGTCTGCAGAGCCCTTTCATGGACGTACGCTGGCATTGGGCATGGGAAAAGGAGGGAAGAGGAGGTGTGCAGCCTCAAGTTATTGCGGAGAGGAAGGGAGAGGGAATGGAAGTAGAGAACCTTGAAGAGGGTTTATTCATACCATGACATCCACCAATGGAGGAGGTTTTCACTTGTGGGCTGATGTCTGCTGGCAGCCACTGATGCACATTGATGTCCGCTAGTATCTGCTGGCATCTGCCGGGCCTGCATGTGCATATGTGTGCCCACCTTTTATCGATCCACTGGACCATGCCATACAGCATATTGTGACACATCTGCAGCTCTGTATTCTATGGCACTGTGGGCACTGCTCCGCTCTAGTGTAGCGGACTCCGCTGGACACGTATGGTATGGCACAAAGCAAGCTCCCATACAATGTATGATATGTACTGTTGTGATGCCCTACCCTGAAGTGATAGAGATTCTAACTTCACATTACTATGGTAGCATGAGCTGCACAAGTTGCTTGGAGCAAGGTTATTAATGTCAACATAGTTCTACCCTCAGACAGATGGACAGACTAAGCGAGCCAACTGTAGTGTGGCTCAGATCTTCTGAATAGTAGTCAGGCTTGACCAACAAGACTAGGTGGACAAGATTCTGCAAGCTGTGCCCAAATATAACCAAGAACCTCCTAGAGGTTCTCTTGATATGATATTCTTCTACTGTGGTTTGGTTTTAGCACCTCAGAGAGGTGTTGATATTATTTCAATTAAAATAAAAAGTACTGTATATCAGAGCAGAGATAATTACAATAGTAATTATTCCTTTATTCAATTATATATTATATAGTATTTACTTATGTTTGGATAGATACTTTTTTACTTACACTATGTTCCAAGAAATCTATCAATTTGGCAGATTCTGTGCTTGTGCGAGTGAGAATATAAACTCTTACACTGAAGTTCATCAGACTCTATAGAATCTTGGAGGCCAAGCCATGCATGTCAAACTACATGCTGGAGTTTCCTGCAGCACTGCAGGCAAGGAGAATAGAGCTCAGGTTCCATGTGTCACTGCTTAGGCCTTACAAGGCAAACAATGATGCCTTGTTTCCCAACTGGGTGACACCTGAGGCATATGACTTTGGTGCAAGTGACAAACAAGAGTGGTTTGTCAAAGAAATATCAGGACATTGGTGGTTGGACAGGAGGAACCTTGAATTTGAGGTTCAGTGGAGTGCTGGAGATATGACATGGGAGTTACTCAGTACATGATCAAAGCTGGCAGCTTTGGATTGGTATTTGGAATTGCAAGGAGTACAACAGCCAAGGCAGCTATTTAAGTGCTCATGTGCCTAGATAAAATAATGTCGGAACAATACTGAATCAGATGTCATTTTTTGATCAGAGATGATAAAATCAGATCAACCAGAGTCAGATCAGGTTATATAACCTGACAGGCACAAACTTGTTATTTTTTCTGGAGACTGCTACATCGGCTTACAGTGATGTTGTACTCCTTTCTGGGACAGGTACAGCAAAAACAGAACTCACAGAGTTTTGGTGGAGGGGAAACAGCATACAAATCAAGCAATTAGTAATATCAGTGTGTTGGTACCAACACCAGGCATGGCAGCATATCTGGCTATGGCTCAATTTGGACAGAACCCTGCTCAATTTGGTCAAGCCCTGCTATTCTTTCTGCAGTACTACCTGGTGCCATTCTCTGTCTTGCTGGACCTGGGCAGCAGACTATGCAAATGCAGGTTTTATGGGAAATTATGATGCTACAGGCACAACAGGTGGTCTCCATGGAGATAGATGAGGATTGGAAGGTGATTAAGCAGAATGAAGGGGAGCCACACCAGCAGGAGCATAAGCAGGTGCTGGTAAAAGAGGTGAGGAGTCAGAGCAAGATGGTGCCACCTCGATGGGAATGTGAATGGTCACTGCTGTGAGAACCAGTATGGAGAGCTGTTGTTACAAAAGAGCCAGGAAGCAGGAGGGAGAAGGAGCCCCTGTACTGGGATGACCATAGTAGGTTGAGGGCACAGGGTCTACAACAACCTAGGTCACCATGACTGAGGTCACCCCCAGCTTATAGACAGTCTCCATTGCAGCAGAGATTTTTGGTGAGTGAGAAAGAGAAGAGGAGAGCATCTGAGAAGCAGGTGTATCCTCAGATAGAAGTAGTGTAGCAACAATTGGTGGTGGCAGAGCAGCATGTACCTCCAGAATCTGAGTTTCTGAAGGATCTGGTGGCCCAAGTCATGATCATGGGCCTGTTGGACAAGATTGTCATGCTGCAACAGCATAATGACAACATAATTAAAACATTCACCAACATGATAAAGTGGCAAGCAACAATGCCAGAGGTGCAGACTGAGGCCAAGCACCTCAGAACACAGGAAATGAAAGGGAAGCAGAGTGAGACACAGAAGATGGTGGAGGCACCAGTAGCACCTCCTAATCTTAAGGAGATAGGCAAAGCAATCCTCCTCTCTGCAGAGTGGGGTGATGAGGATATGATGGTCAATGATGAGGACCAAAGATTAACTTCCTCAATGCATGCACTCAGCACAGCAAAGATGCAGAGCAAGCAGAAGAAGGCTCAGGCAGCAACAATGCTACTCCAAGCCAAAGTGCTGAAGAGATCAGGAGCTGGAGAGATAGTGTTTTTTTCTGCCTGCAGTAAGCTTCAAGGTACTGCAAGAGTCTTATGTCCCAGATCCACTCTGTCAGGACTTGCATACAGACAACAAAGTGGAAAATTGCCTTCTCTTGCTAGCATCTATGGGCATTGTTGACAATGGTGATGCCAGTGATTATGGACCAAGTGCTGAGGATACCTCCTCAGAAGGAGAAACAGCAGTGCAGAAGAATTTGCAGTTGAATTGCAACTACAAGGCAGCTGCAGACAAGCAGGCCAAGGTCAACCACAATCAACTAGAGCAGGCCACAGGGCATATCTTCAAGAGGTTGGGAATTTTCAGAGAGGGAAATGCCACTGAGTGTTCCAATTGGTTTTTTGGCAGTGCACCTGAGCACCACTTTTATTACTCACAGTTGTTGAACACTGTATTTGTAGAGGATGAGGCACTGCATGCCAAGGAGCAGGAAGGGGAGCAGAGAATGAGGTATCATCATACCTCAATATTGCTAATGAAAACTGCACCACAAAAGTTCTCCATGAATCTTCAAGAGGCCTACAAGCCGTTAGTGCTTGTGGGGAATAAGATAAAGGCATTGGTGCTTTGTATTGAAGCCTATTATTTTCTTCATGAGTTTCAGTGCATCTTGTTCAATTATAGTCAACCATGGAGGAACTACACAATGGAGTTGGTTTGCAGTCCTGAATTTGAGCAGATTCTTCCTCCTCTTGACCTTGATGACTGATGAATAGATCTGGCCATCATGCTCACCTCCAAGGAGTACTTCTGATTGAAAGAGCAGGAAAGCAAACTCATGTTTACACTTACTGAATTCAACTCAGAAGGTATCTGACATACCTTTGAACTTAATTGCCTAGCACATGACATGCTTTATTTCTTGTAACTAAGATGCAGCATACATCAGTTCTGATAAGGCTACTCCTGATTGAGGAGGAGTCTAAGCATGAGTGGGGAGTGTGCATTGCATGCAATCTGAAGAAGCAAAAAAAGTGCAAAGATGCAGCATACATCAGTTCTGATAAGGCTACTCCTGATTGAGGAGGAGTCTAAGCATGAGTGGGGAGTGTGCATTGCATGCAATCTGAAGAAGCAAAAAAAGTGCAAGAACAAAGCTGCTGAATTGGAGTGCAACATGAAGAGAGAGATGCTCTGAAGAAGCCACCAGAATTATTCCCTCAAGCCTAGAGGTTTGAATATTTGCTGATCAAACAGTGAAGAGGCTTAATTTGTTTTTCAAGGGTGGTTTGGATGTAATTTCTATTATTTGTCCATCAATAATACAGTGTATGTGGGGACTGAGGCTTGCAACACATATGCACATGAGTCTACCCACATGAGTGGGTATGACAATACAAAAGGGCCCCTGAGAAAGATCATACCACAGGGATTTCCTATAAACTCCCTCCAGTTGTGCAAGTTAGTGGAGCTAATCCACAACTGATTTGCACAGGCCAACAACAGGATTGCCAGCTATCACTTATACAGGGAGTTTAGGCAAGTGAGCAATGCATGTGATGTGAGCACTTGAGACAAGATCATGAAAATAGTCTTGACCCATAATGAGTACAAGGAGGTGGACTCTCTTTTTGACACTCACTCAGCTGTAATGAGGAAGTTGCCCCTGCCAGTGCCTGAGGGTATTGTGTATATGAAGGAGTGGGGGAGCCACTGCACTACAATGTTAGCGGAAGTTAGTTTTGAGCAGATCAAGAAGATGCTGGACCTGGAAAAATGGGCCCAGAGTGCATTGTATTTTGGGCACCCCAGTATGCCCAATGCTATACTTGGTATAGCATTTGATATGGTCTATTGAATGCATTGGAGGACCATATTTGGTCATGTGCTAACCAGATCCTTGTTGCCCCAGAGCAAGGCTCAGTCTTCCTTTGCCCATCAAATGGCTCTAGTACTAGCAAAGCCAGGACTGCACTGTTAAACAGTACAGGAGTTTAACCTGGCCTACTTGGACGACCTATTTGTACCAACTTCATGGACAGCAGTATCCATTATGGCACCAATCTATCCTGATAATGTGGCCAGTGCCAGCCATTCCTGAATGTGATGGATGGAGGACACCCACTGATGAAGACATTTATACCTTCATGTGCTCTTGGCTAAGGAGGAGGACAAGCAGTGTCAGTTTTACACTGACCATGGGCTACACTACTATATTGGGTCAGATCCTAATGTTCATCACCTATGGAAGTGAAACACACAACATGGACTGCTGCCTCAGTCCTGCCCCAGTTCCATAGCCAAGCCTTCTGTTGCTTCAGGGTCACATCTTCCCCTAGTCAATGCATTGGCTCTGTCCTCGCAACCTCCCTTCCTTGACAAATGTATGTAATCCTCTCAACTAGAGGATTACCCTTCTAGTCTATGTGAGCCATTGGCCTCTCCTATTGCACCAAACATGGCTTGATTGCACTTTTCCCTAGCCTCACCTTTTGAGACCATAATTCAGTCTAAAAGAGGAGCATGTAACTGGGAACCTCCTAGAGGTTCTCCTTATCTGATATTATTTTACTCTTGTTCAGTTTTGGCACCTCAGAGAGGTGCTGATATTACTTCAATTAACATAAAAGTATTGTATATCTGAGCAGGAATAATTACAATAGTAATTATTCCTGTATTCAAATATTTAATACATAGTATTTACTTATGTTTAGGTAGATACTTTTTTACTTGCACTACATACAGAGAAATCTACCAATTTGGAAGATTCTGTGTCTTGTGTGAGTAAGAACTTAAATTCTTACAGTTATTATGTACCTAGACAATCTGTGTAAGTATTAATCTAGGTACATTATGTTAGTTGTTGTTGTATGTGAATATAAGCTATGTAACATACCCTCAGAGATGTATAAATGGGACTGAGGGTATGATTGTAACTGGTCTGTATATATACATGTCCTTGGACAAAGCAGTTGGTGGCCCAATGTCCCTGGCCAAGGTGCATGTGGTACTCTTCACAATGCGATGTGGTGGCCAGTGTTTCCCCTTTACATCATCATACCCATGCCATTCTAACAGTGCTCAGCCTGAGCAGAAGCCTTTCACCAGGGCTGAAGCAGCACATGTGGCAGGAGCAAATGGCATGGGGTTACTAATAGTAGGCATAGGCTTGTATCTTTTGAGTGGCTACTTAGCCTGTGATTTCAATTCCATCAAAGACCTGGTTCTTTAGCAAGTACAGTTCCTATTCCAGCTTGGAGAAACACTCTTTCTGAGAGAAGCTGGAATGGTCACCAACACTGTCAAAATGCAAAACCTCATAGATCATCTATTGCTGTGCTGCTTGATCAGGATCAGGATTAGCATTGCCTGTGTTAGAAGATCAAACCTATACGACATGGTTATCCGTAAGTCCTCAGTCTCTGGTTACTTGACTCTATTAAGTCCATACCTATACGACACGGTTATTCGTAAGTCTGTACGTATTGGTAAGTAGTTGCTCGGTTGTATGGTATGTATCTCGACTCACCCTCAGTCTCTGGTTAATTGACTGAGGGTGTCTGTATCGTAGTGTACTATATAAATATGTTTTCTGTCCATTGTCTGAGGACAAAGAGGGGCCAAGCCTGAGTGTGGCCCTGAGTCCTTTGTACTTTCACCAGCCTGTGCACTTTTGTGGCCCATGCTCACAGTGATCCCAATCCCGGATCACAACAGCCTGAGAATGTGCTAGTAACAATTTATCCTGACCAGCTGCTTGAGAATGTACTTGCTCAATGCTCACTCTCCTTGGTAGTAGGCTTGAGTAGTTGATGTGTCAACAGTTGATGGACTGCAGTCCAATTGTACTTGGTAAGAGGTGTCGCAGCAAAGCCATGTAGATTCGTTGAAGTACGATAATACAAGTTTCAATAGACTGAAGTTCAAAGATAAGAGATAGATCGAAAGTACAGTAATGTAAAGTTGCGTACCTGAAGTTCAAAGATAAGAGATAGTTCAAACTTCAGGATATGAGTAAGCTTAAATAGATTTTCGATTGTGAGACATAAGTGGAGCTGCAATAACATAAGAATATGTTTTAGTAAGTATGTCAATTTAAAAGATTATAAAGCATGTATGGGCGTATGCAACAAATGACGAGAATATGACGTGTGTTACCGAAGTCAGACATTGTTTCCTTTGACACTCCCACTCGATGCGGACGGAGGGAGCACGACGCCAAGTTTAATGCAGTATTTCTCAAATTTTTCACAAGGTAAAGCCTTTGTAAGGGTGTCTGCAATCATCTCGTGGGTCAAAACTTGTTCCAACTTTATGTCTCCCTTTGAGATGCGTTCGCGAATATAGTGATATCGAATATCGATGTGTTTAGCTCGTGAATGACAAACTGGATTTTTTGAAAGGGCGATACTTCCTGCGCTATCCGTATAGATAATGGTTGCGTCAGCTTGGCGGAAATCCAGATCATTGAGAAGATTGCGAAGCCATACAGCCTCTCTAGTTGCATTAGAGGAGGTGATATATTCGGCTTTGACGGTCGAGGTTGCAACTACGACTTGCTTTTTTGATGACCAAGATATCATGCTCCCATCGAGACTAAAGCACCAGCCGCTCACAGACCTTTGGTCATACTGGTCTTGCACCCAATTGGCATCGCTCCAACTGATTAATTTTATGTCGCCGGACTGTAATCCTCCGAGTTGAAGACTAAGAGTTTTTGTGCCCTTGAGGTAACGCAAGATTCGCTTACAAGCAGTAAGATGAATGATTCCTGGGTTATTCGGAAACTGCGCAACTTGGCCGACGGTGAACTGTATATCGGGATGAGTCTGTGTGGCATATAACAAGGATCCAACTAACGAAAGATAATTTAACCCATTAGAAAATGAGTTATAAGCTTGACGTTCAGCTGGGGTCGTTGGGCATTGTAAGGTTGATAGATGCTGGTTCATGACGAGGGGTGTCAAAACAGGATGACAATCAGTCATGCCAAAGCGTTCCAGCATAGAATCGATGTAAGAGGTCTGGTTCAGATAAATTGCACAAAGACTGCGATCACGAACAACCCGTAGTCCCAATATGTAGTGAATTTCGCCGAGATCAGTGATGTCAAAGTTGTTTTTGAGGTCCCTTTTAAACGAAATGATATGATTCAGATGCCTTCCAGCAATCGCCATATCGTCAACGTAGACAAGGACCATCAAAACAATCTTTCCGTGGGATCGAAGGATGTAAAGACAGTCGTCTCTGCAAGATTGCTTGAAACCCAGAAATAGAAGAACATCATGTAGTTTTTCCTTCCACTTACGCCCTGCTTGTTTTAAACCATAGATAGCCTTCACAAGTTTCCAGTATACGCCGTTACCTATACCTTTTGGTGGTCTCATATAGATTTCTTCATCTAAATCACCTTTGAGGTAAGCGCCAATGATGTCAACTTGATGTATTTCATAATCAAGAGTTGCAGCTACCGTCAAGAATATCCGTAAAGATGTGAACTTTGCCACTGATGAGAAGGTATCAGTGTAGTCAATTCCAGGTACCTGTGAGAAGCCTTGGGCTACCATTCGAGCCTTATACTTCACCTGATTGCCGTGCTCATCAAACTTCTCTTTTAAGACAACTTTACTTCCGATTGCCCTTTTGCCTGGAGGTAAGCTGTCGACAATTTCAAACACACCTTGTTTGACTAGCTGATTATATTCAATGTCGATAGTGTTTCTCCATTCATTGGCATTGGTAGAGGTTAACGGGGTGTCAACGTCAGGTCCGGATATCGCGACAAGAGCAGAATGTTCACTTCCTTCTTCATTAATATCTTCCTCGGTTTGAACATACCTCTTTGGCAATCATTGTTCACAAGTGGATAAGGCTTGACTAGGCAAATTATCCCATTTCTTCAATTTTCGAGGGGCGGGAGGAGTCTCGAGCAGATCTGAAGTTTGAGTGGGAGTCACTGGACGTGATTGGTAAGTCAATTCTTCCGTAGGCGTGCTACCTTCTGAGGCACTAGTATAGTTATCATCTCCTTTGGTTAGTTGACTCAAATCGGAGGGTTGGGCAGGTATGAAAACTTTCTGAGGGACATCGTCATCAGGATATAACTCTGTATTGATCAGGTTATTGACTCTTTCAGATGTTTGCCGATCGGAGGTAGCATCGACTTGAGCCAACTCGCTTGGTACGTCGTCCTCATAAAATTGCACGTCTTGTGATGTGATTAACTTCCCATTCTCGAGATCTTCAAGGCGATAACCTTTTGTTTCATCTGCCCACCATCCTAACATTTGCACGTGTACTGCACGAGACTCGAGTTTACCCCGCCTGACTTCCTTTGGAATGTGAGCCCATCCGTACAATCCGAAAACTCAAAGATGTGACACGTCTGGTTTTTCACCAGTCCTGCTCCATTCAGTATAAGGGATTTTACCTTTTAGAGCTGATGTCAGAGTGATGGACCGTATGTATACAGCATACATGAAGGCTTCTCCCCAATATCGCAAGTCCATTCTGGCGGCATGTAGCATGCTTCAAGTCATCTCCATTAGGACCGCAATTGCCCGCTTAGCAATACCGTTCTGCTGAGGACGATATGGGTTAGTTGTCTCGTGCTTTATGCCATTCTTAGCGCAAAACTTGTTCATCGCCGAGTTGATGAATTCCATGCTGTTGTCGGTTTGAATAATTTTGACGAGTTGACCAGTTTGTCTCTCCAGTCGAGCAACAACAACGCGAACTTCATTGCACTTTTCTTCCTTGCGCTTGAGCAATCTACCAGTTGGATATCAACGGCTCACTTCGACAATCATGAGGGCGTATAAATTGCCGTCCCAAGTGGGTACATTCATCGGTCCTACTAAGTCGATTACCAAGAGTTCATTCAGTTCGTACTCTTTAGTGCTGATTTCAGGCAAAGGAGATCGAGTGGACTTTCCTTCCATGCAGCCACTACACAAACAATTGAACTCTCCAGGTAAAGTGATCTTCAGTCTGGAGACTTGCTGCTTATCAGCCATTACTTTGATCACTCTGGGACTGATGTGACCCAGACGACGGTGCCACAAGCACATTGTCGATTCACTGGCAATATACGTGGTATGTCCATCGAGTGTTCCGATGAACATGCAATCAATCCAATATAGAGTGCCGTGAGAGCCAATTAGATTCGCTCGCATAAATTCACGACCTTGCCAGGATAGACTAAGCCCAAAGTGAAATCCATTGATCGTGGCACCCGCACGCTGTAGTAGGCCGAGGCTAATGAGATTCACACCAAGATTCGGAATGTGCAAGACATTATCAAGTCAAATATCATTTGTCCCGTCAGTGACATTGGTGCGAATAGCTATGGATCCAATCCCAGCAACGGTAAGCCTATTTAGACCACCTACTGAAATATATTGATTTTTGGCATCACGATACTTGAAGAACCATTCTCGGTTGGACAGCATGTGACAGGATGCTGCGCTGTCAAGTAACAATCCTGAAGGCATATCATTACCGGAAGCCATAAGTACTTTGCCAACCTCACGAGGCTCTTCATGTTTATTTACCGCTAGGTTAGCATTGCCGAGATTTTTGGATTTCTTCGGTTTTGGGCATTTCGGACTCCAGTGACCCTTTTCTCCACAATTATGACAGATGTCATCAGGCTTTGGTTCTCTTTTGACTTTAGGCTTGATTTTCTTAGCGTTTCGAACATCTCGTTGATTGCTTCCACTAGATGTGGCGTTATCTCGAACAGCAAAGGCTAGAGTTTTTGAGGTTGAGCTTTCTTCCAGCATCATTCGTTCGTATATGAGTAACAGCTCGGTTACAACACCATCGAGAGTAAGAGCATCACCATGGTGGAGCAAATTTTGTTTGACCATTTCCCATGTAGGGATTCTGGGCAGGGATAAGAAAATCGCATTGATGATAGTATTGTCGTCAACTTTATGGCCAGTGTCGATGAATCGTTGGCGTATATTGAGATAGAAGCCGATATGGTCGGAAATGGATGAGTGTCCATCCCATTTCTTGGCGTAAAGTTGTTGATAATAGTAATGGATATTCATCCCGCCCTGCTGATCAACGAAGGTTTTGTGAAGATGATCCCATAACTTCTTCAAATCTCTAATGCCAATGATTGATTCGCGCTGAGTATATTCGACAGCACTTCGAATTAATCCAACAGCGGCGTCGTTTTTATTCAGCGAACGTTCGTACTTTTCAACAGATTGCTCCCAGGCTACATAACCTTTCGATTGCATGACATCACAAAGTTCCTGGCCTTCCTTCTGCACAACCTTGGAAGGGCTGTCGTCAGTAGGACAGGTGGTAGTTAAGCAACCGGGATAGTCGTCGGGAGGTTTAATAGGGCATTTGTCACGGCCAGACACAACTCCCCATAGGGACTTGGCCAATAAGGCAGATTGCATATTGTCCGACCATACGTGATAATTCGCACCGTTAAACTTTGAGAACTGTAAAGTCTCAGAAGTAGATTCGCGGTCATCGGGGCCCATAACCTGTTGCAGCAAAGCCATGTAGATTCGTTGAAGTACGATAATACAAGTTTCAATAGACTGAAGTTCGAAGATAAGAGATAGATCGAAAGTACAGTAATGTAAAGTTGCGTACCTGAAGTTCGAAGATAAGAGATAGTTCGAACTTCAGGATACGAGTAAGCTTAAATAGATTTTCGATTGTGAGACATAAGTGGAGCCGCAATAACATAAGAATATGTTTTAGTAAGTATGTCAATTTAAAAGATTATAAAGCGTGTATGGGCGTACGCAACAAATGACGAGAATATGACGCGTGTTACCGAAGTCAGACATCGTTTCCTTCGACAAGAGGTCACAGATAGACGACTCGGATGTGAGTTGCAAAATTAGCAATTTGGAAGAAAAGATTATCAATAACATAAATCATTCAATGGGAATAAAGGAGATCTACATATCTATGTAGAATATATTCATGTCGAATTTCAACTGTCCGAGATTACAAGCCCAACGCCTCCTCGAGCCGGTTTATAGAGGAGAACAACGTCGAAGTTGTGTTACACGGCAGGTCTAAAACTTGTTCTGAGGTGAAATAATGGCCAGTCTGGTTTTTGGAACTTCCGATCAACGCGAGAGTGGACGTGTATGGTGAATATCTTGGCCAGCCGAGGTTCACTAGCCCCTGTATAGGATCACGAGCGAAAGCCACCCATGCACTTTGGATAAAGTTTGATAGTGCCACCTCGATGCCGGTAGGCCTAGGCATTGTTCCGAAGACAAGTGGAATTTCCGCCGTGTGGTATGCGCGGAGATCAGACCGCGTAGAAATATCGAGAAACAGACCTGACACAATTTTTAATCAACCGCCATTCGTAAGAAACAGAGAGCATACACCTACCTTGATATTGGTACCTCCAGGTAGGTACGTGTGCATTGAATGCATTGCGTGCCGCGTTTCCGGCGGGGCAAGTAAAATCTAGCTAAAGGTAAGGTAATTGTTATCTAAATCATAATTTCCAGAAATTGAAAGATTGCACACCTCAGTCACCGCATCTGCCAAAGCTTGAGTGACGATGGGGACAACTGCTCCGGTAAGCAACAGCTGTGTCGCAACAACGAGCAAATCCGCCTCGTTCTCATTAGAGCCACTGAGGAGAGGTACATGTAAGAAGTTCCCGGTGGCAGCCCGCTGCTTGGCATCTGAAAACCTTGTGATACCTTTAATATACAACGATGACTCGTTTAGAGATTCGAAAGTTGTTTCTTTCAAGCAGACACTCACCATCTGATATTGGGAGGAAAGCTGTTGTGTCGATAACCACGCTCTGAAGCTCTCTCGAAGGCACTTGTTTCATGCATGTCAATTGAGCAGCACCAGTAACTTGTAAAATGTCAATATATTTAGGAACGTGGTTTGAAAATAGGTGATTACCATCACCACATCCAACTTTGCCCGCAACCACGTCCCAAGGATGGGGCAAAACTGGTATAGGGCTAAGCGGCCCCAAAATCTCTATGGCTGTCAGGACTTCCAGACTAAGTTGTCAAAAGATCAGTCACGCGCACTGGTGGATATCTGCATGACTTACTTTCCAGATTCTTCGATGATACCTTGAAATAATGTCATTTGAATACATGTAGGATCGAGTCCCGGAAAGAAATACCTTTGACTCTGGTATCCTGTGGGTTGGCCAATGCATATGCGTCAATCGCAATGCCTCCAGCGCTTTGTCCGAAAAGGACGATGCGGTTTGGATCACCACCAAATGCAGCAATATTATCATACACCCATTGGATGGCCGCATCCAAGTCAAGAAGCCCCAGGTTTTGTGACTGAATCGTGTTATTCATAAGCTGAGGCGCATTCGGAAACCCGAAGATATTGAGACGGTAGTTGAAAGTGACAACAATGATGTCATCATTGTCTCGCACAATGTTCCCTCCTTTGTAGGCCGGAAAATTACTCTGCATGGACTGTCATTCAAGATGAGATCAAGTACAAGGCGGACAATTCTACCGTTCCAAACTGGAAGCCACCACCATAAACCCATAGTAATACAGCCACGCCTTGTTTCTTGTCAATGCTTGGGGTCCAGATATTGAGCGACAAACAATTCTCTGATTCTTCAACGAATATGGCGGAATCATCGAAGCCAGCTAGGCGTAAGTACTCAATTGCAGTGGGCGTGAGACTCTGTAGGCAGGAATCGCCGTACTGGATGGCTTTAAAAACGTCGGTACGATTTGGAGGTAAAGACGGTGGTTCCCAACGCCCGGCGCTTGCGTATGGGATGCCGAGAAACTGTCGCACACTGGGAAATATCATAGTACCATTCACAAGACCTTGCGGGGTCTGTACAAGCAAGCCATTATCCTGAGCGAAGATGCTCAGTGTGAAAGTAATGATCAGAGCAGATGGTTTAAAAAACATGTCGAGGAATAGCAAAGAAGTAGCTTCTGGAATGCCCCAATATAAGTATGGACAATAACTATTCGTCACGTTTCGGTAAATGAATTTTCAGACAAGCACTCCCGAGCAATGCTTGCTCAGGTAAAGCGTACCTTGATACAAGACAATAAGAGCCTAGACCAGTAATTTATCGGAGATCTATAATCCATTGCTACTCGAGACACGAGTTGTGTTAGACGCTGAAATTGAATTACTTACATGCACGACGACCGAGAATGATGCACGTCGGATTAGGTTGAACAGCAGTCATGAAGGAACTACTGTATCATATGGATATTAACACGGTAGCCGACCATGATGACGGCCGTACTAGCACAGTGATACGTCGGCCTCCAGCCGAGGCAGACAAAGATGTGTCGGCACAGACTCATCACTGTGGCGGCGGCGTTTTCGGTTACTTCCCGGCAACTCAACGGTTTTTCATTTACTTCTCCAGGACGATCGAGTACGATCGTCCTGTATAGTTTCGGGCTTTCGTTCATTTGGAAAATAGCTATATTGTAATATTGTAACAGTACCGTAATATCATGACATATACTAATCTAGATACACGCACGCGATATGGGCATTGAAAGTGGTTCCGAAGAATGCCACTCCAATAGGGGCAAGCGGCATCGACGAGTGAGACCCAAAGATGTCGCTAACATGCTGATATTTAGACTAGAATACGAAATGATAAAAAGGATGAACCAATGACGTTTACATGTAGTATGCAATATGTATTACGAAGTAGAAATGTTGTTAGAAGATGAGACTTAAAAACTTATGATGAATTGTAATCAAGGTAAAGTGAGGGTGGGTGGGCAGTTCGAAATCTCTATACGTATAGTATAGATGGAGGTTTCACTACAAGATGTTCAAAGAGATTGTGACTGTGACACTCATCCCAAAACGCGTATCACATCCCTCCCGTGCCTCCTTCCTGTAAACTTACATTTCGGGCTTTCGTTCATTTGGAAAATAGCTATATTGTAATATTGTAACAGTACCGTAATATCATGACATATACTAATCTAGATATACGCACGCGATATGGGCATTGAAAGTGGTTCCGAAGAATGCCACTCCAATAGGGGCAAGCGGCATCGACGAGTGAGAACCCAAACGAACCACCGAAACGAGAAGGCCGCATATCGGAATAAGAGAATGTAAAGAACGCAAGACGATAGCCCACTAAAATGTGGCATTGAGAAAAATACCAGAGTTCTGCATGATAGGTCGTAGAAATTCGAGGTATAAAGGAGCCAGTAATTCCAGAGAGCGCCAATATCTTAAGAACGCATCAGATGACCATCGTCCCAAGACCTTTACGATATCCGGAGGCACACCTGCTAAAAGCAGATGAGTGGTACCACCGATACGCAAACAGTGGCCAGAAATGAGCGGGAAGTTTTGGTCATGGAAAACAGAATTGAGGCGATCCAAGAATTTTTGCTCCGTTAAATGGATACGAGTGCCGTTTCTTGACACGTAAGTCGTGAGCAAATCGTCGTCACATAAATAATTCAGTGATCTGTGCGATTCGAGAGCAGCAAGGGGATCGAGAAGAGATTGTCTTGCGAGCATCACATCCTTGCCCTTCCTCCCTCCCATCTTCGTGTTTGGTAAGTGAAGAACTCTTGAACCACTCCAGGAACTAGGGTTCCGCAAATCTGACCACTTTGGGAACAAGGAAGGATCAGATCCGACCTCTCGAATGGGAACAAATTCACCAAGACGAATCTGGGCCCAAAAACATGCCACTGCGCAAAAATAAATGCAAGTGTCCATCGGTGACTTCCAATCAATAGTAGATTCCAATGCAAGCAACATGTCAAGAGTTGCAGGAGGTCTAGGAGGCTTAAAGGATGAAGAAGGTCTTTGGTTTTCGACGCCTTTGATGACATATTTTAACTGAAGACCTCCCTGATAAGGTGCACCGTTTTGAATGTGCCAAGCCTTTATTGCTGCACATTTCGCTGCTACCATATCACCTGCCACCTTTCCAGCAAAAGAAGAAGCAAAATCACAAAGAACCGATTCCGGAATAGGCAGATGTGGTGCAATAGCGACTGGACGTGATGCGCAGTATGCGAGAAATTGCCGTACAGATGCTGAGTATCGTTTCGATGTTGATGTCTTCCATGCTTTACTTATTGTTCCCCTAACTGATTTAGAAGGTGTCAAAGATGGGCTATCTGTGTATGTTGGCATCCGACTATAATGAGAACGAGTCCGGGAAGGGCTGGGAGTTGACTGATCAGTCATGTCACTAGTATCCCCAGTACTGATATACCCAACAGGTAAACCGTGCACTCTGCCCCCTCTACAAGTAGGATGTACCATTTGCGCGGGGATCTGCGTAAGATGTGAAAGAAGCGAGGGTGGTTGTAGATGCGAGGGTGTTTGAAGCGAAGGGTGCGTCAGATGTGAGGGTGGTTGAAGCGTGTGATGATTGAGAAATGAAGGCGTGTCAAGTGTATCATGTGTGTGTAGATTTGACCGCGTATGCTGTGCCAAAAACTTGGAAACAAAATCAGATGCCAAATCGTTCATACAGTCGTTCATGTGGGTTTGCATGAAGTACAATTTGTGCAAGGGGCTAGCATAAATAGGACAATATCGGTGGCTGACCGTTATGTATATCCCCTAAGTATAGTTTGACGGAAGCGAAACCCTTATATAAAGTTCTATGGAAGCGATGTAAACGGGATACTACGAGACACAAGACCAGAAAGGTATGTAGGAATAGCAGGGGGAAAAGGATACAATAAACGATGAGAAGGAAATATTCCTCGAGAAGGAGCGTCGGCTAAATTCTGTTCAGAGGCAATCCATGTGACAGTTACCCATATAGAATGAGATTGAAAGTTTGAAACAATATGGCGTAAAATGAAATTAGACACAGAATTTCTTGACCGGCCTGCCGCAAGAGCGCCAATGCATCCAGCATTGTCAGACCTTAGAACAATATGACAATTCTTGTAGCCCGCTGAGATAAATGTGCGGACCGCAAGATCGATAGCC
>QFEW01004671.1:0-11147 GCA_003316525.1 Termitomyces eurrhizus | reverse complement strand
TTTAGAAAAAACTGACATTAATAATAGAATGCTGGTCAGGACAGACTCGACGAAAGCGCAAAAGCATGATACTGTTAGAGCTAAATACTCAGGAGACACTGACAGTATATGTAAGTTTATAGTCCGCAAGGTAGTTTAAGTACGCGTTGAATTGATACTATAGAAATGTTCGCTTACCCTCAGTTCAATACTCAATTGACTGAGGGTATTCAGAGCGTAGTGTCCGCATATATACGTATTCAATGACAATGGAGGGCCAACATAGGTGGCCGGTGTGATATGGGTGAAGAGTCGAGAGGGTGTGATGAGATGAGACAATGATAGTGGACAATGGTAGCGATGGACGGATGTAGGGGTCGATGGTGCTCATTTGAGCGACTAACAGATACATGTGTCCGAGAGAAGAAAGTTGCCCAGAATGCAACCTTGGGTGGGCCTCATGTACATGTTCGAACCGGGTCTATGCTATATAATTACCAATGAACGTGCTCGGTTGACTTTGATTACCGCATAAACCGGAGATCCTCGGGAGGGCCGGTGCATCCTGTCCCAACTCCGTTAATCTATTAAGCTGTTCCAGGGAGTGGAGTGGAGGGTAATACAACAGTTATACTACGATCTACGGCTCGGGTCAGACTCATTGAACTCCCTCAGCCAATGGTAGGCTCACCTATAGAGTGGTCGTCGAAGTGGAACTCCCTGAGGGGTTGTTCCAAAACCTCTGACAATGAGCCTATCTGCAGCAAACATTGAAGAATTGATGAGAGCAAACTTCCCTGGTTTGAACAAGAAAAGCTTGCTTGAGAGGCTGGAGACCCCAGATGCTCCCGTAACCGAGCCTTGCTCAGACAGTACTTGCAGAACATCAGTCAAGTCAAGCGAAGCATTATCACATCTCAAACAGCACCCTCTGACTTTCCTTCATCTGAATGGGACAAGCTCCTCCATGGAGAGGCAGCTTGTTTCGACTCAATATATAGCACTGTCAGATATTTGGGCACTCCTCGAGGGACAGTGAGATCATCTTTGGAGTCAGCACTCCAATTCAAAAGGTCCAGACGAGCGGGCAGTGGCTTGTCACAGCAAATCTTTACGCCAAAGCTCTTAAGTTCACTTTTCCTGACAGAGACTCCGAATTCCAAACATACATCTACCAAATACTCATCTTATTTGCAGCAAAACATGAGAGCGCTCATGGGAAAGTCATCGCCTATGACAAAGTGGTCAGATCCATAGTTGGAGGAGGTACAAGACTATTGCTTACCAATCAACACGAGTTCTTCGACCTCAGAGACTCAACCCCAGTGAGAAATGGATCTGGAGAAATCTGGACATATACGAGTATGTTGGCTTATGTCGATATCTTACTGGACAGGATCATGTCAGAAAATGAAAAGGATTTCAGAAATATTTTCTGAAACTATATGGAAATGTACGGAGTAGTCTGACATCACACAAATCAATTATCCATTCATAACCTGGCTTGTCTGAAATGTTCTGATATTATTATCTGTTCATAACCTGAATTGTCTGAAAAGATCTGATATTGTACTGGTATTTTTTCTACATGTAATCTGATGCTGTCCAAGGTAGGCTAAAACTATCTGAGGCACACTGATTCTGGTAATAATAAGGAGAATTCACTGATCATGACAATCAACAAGTAGTCAACGTAACACAAAGAATTCTAAACATACCTTTTAATTGCTAATTGATGCGGGGTTTGTTTCAATAGTAGTCAGTTGGTTTACATTTCTCTTTGCCCTTGTTAGATCCCTCGACAAAATTCTATACTTCTAAAAAAAGAAAAACATGTTTTGATAGTACAGACACAAGACAAACAGAATAATACCTTTTTGGTTTCAGTGTCACATGCCTTCCACACAGCATTAAAGTCAGCTTCAGTAGCATTGGGATGAGTCATGAGGTAGTCAATAATATAAAAATTGCTATAGTCGCTATAATATTAGCATGGTGTTTATGCAATGTATATTTATGTACCGGGCTGTGGTCATGTCTTCTTTTGCTTGAAGTGGCTTTGAAATTGGCTTAGTGGCTACGTCTGGCTGGCTTGAAACAGCCATTGCAGGAATCTTAATTGTTGGTTGTGGAATAGCAAGATTTTTTCTGACGAAGTGAGTGATGTGGTTGAATACTATAATAAGATATGACATACAAAGGATCTATAATGTGACGTGCTGGTATGTGCAATTGAGGCAGAGCTGAACTATCATGAGCAGGTTTTAAAGCAGCTAACATGGGTGCAGAGGAGGCCTGGGTAGGTAATGCAGACATAATAGAGTTTGGAGTAGCTGGCATAGGTGTAGAAGAGGCTTGGGCAGCCAATGCAGATGTAACAGGGTTTGGAGCAGCTGGCATGAATGGAGAAGAGGTTGGAGCAGCTGACATGGATGCACAAGAGGTTGAGGCAGCCAACATGGGTACAAAGGAGGTTGAAGCAGCTGACATGGGTGCACAAGAGGTCGAGGCAGCTGATGTGGGCACACAAGAGGTTGAGGTAGCTGACATGAGTGCACAAGAAGTTGAGGCAGCTGATGTAGCTGATGTGAGTGCTGGAAAAGTTGAGGAACCTGGCACAGGTACAGAGGAAGTCAGTGCAGCTGACATAGATGCAGAGAAGGTATAATATGTGAGTAAGTGCTTGAAAAATAGTAACAATCACTCACTGTTTTCCTCATCATTGTCACTTATTGAAAATATTGCAACTCCATCAGGCAGTGAGGACATTTGGCTACATTTCCTGGACTTTATGTCACATTTTGATTTGTGTTTAGATGTCGTGTCATCATCTGTAAAGGGAAAAAATAATTAATTGAACACAAAACATATGCTAATATACTTGTCGACCAGTCTTCTTTCTGGGCAGCTACCCAATCTGGATAATGGTTAGTTGCAAATTGCTCAACTTTCCAATAAGAGTCGGCTGATCAAAATTCCTCAAAAGTCTTGAGCATATGATGGTAAAAAAACTCCTTCGCTGAAATAGTTTTTTTCTTCCATGAATGAGGATGTATTCCATTCAACTTCATTTTGTTCCACAGTGTTCTTGCAGTTTCTGTAAATTCTTTCTCTCAATACTTTGAAATTTCATATCCCTTCCCATCAGTAAGAAATCCCAACTTATCTATAGGCTTCCTTTTGCTTCTTGCTTTATCAATCTTCTGACGCCAATGATCTATCTTCCAGATTTCGACATCTGGATAATTGGCTTGATTAGCTAGTAGTGCTGGGAGTTTTGAGACTGATAATATCAAGGCAGTGGAAATTAATTGTTCAATTTGAGATTCATTTGATTGAGGAGACACTTGCTGAGAGCTGGCAACATTGATAAGCTTGTTAGTCAGATTGCAAAAATAAGTTAGCTCTGTTCTAACAGATTAGTTGAGTTAATAAATGCATATGTGTCAAAAAAGTTATATATGTACTCAAAGCAGCGTATTTCTGATCTCAAATGCTTGATCTCAGTTTTGGATTGATTAAATGCATGCTGGAAGTCATTGTATGTGTCATTACGAGTGTTAAAATGTTCAGATAATGTAGCATTATTGATGGGTTCATATAACTGTTGCCAGAAAGGAAAATCAGTAGATAAATCAGAACTAATCAATGTTATACTTGGTAAGAGTTTAAATTGTCATTATGGCCTCTTGATGGCTATTGACAAGCTTGGTCAGTAATCAGAGCAAGACCAATGGAAAGATGGCCCACATGAAATTTTGAGTGTTGAGAAAAGTTCACAGCAGGTTCAGAATACATGTGAGGAGAAGAGGCAGAAAAATCAAAGTCAGAAAGAGTGTCTATTATACATATTGTGAAAGTACAAAAGAAAGAAAATATTGACAAGTTGATTACTCTCCAGTCATCCTGCACATGATTAACAGAAGTGAATCTTTAAACTACATAATGCAAGTCTGCTATTGCTTTTATCTTTCTATATCCTCATTCTTCCCTCATCTGGCACTATTACACATTATTTCAATCCTTTGCATAGACATAGTGTATTCCTGTTGCTCCCTCTCATGCCAGCATCAACACTGCACAGTTCAGCTCTTTTGCTCCTTTCACCTGCGTTAACTTTATCCTCTTTGGTCGCACCGCCAAGCTCATCCGAGTCCTATCATGCAGAGTGGGCACAGGAACAAGCACACAGAATGAAGAGGTTGTCAAGTGCTCTGGCACCAGGTATGGGGTCAGGGTGCTATAAGTGCAGAATCAGATGCAGGGTATATATATATATGGGAACTGGCAAGGTCAGCTTGGACATGGGAACACACAATGCCTGGCTATTGTTGAAATATGATGACAGCAATGCTGACAATATGTATGTTTTGTAGAGATTTTTGACAACCATATCAAGTGCACCAAGACCATGCTCCCACAGGAAGTAGACATCCAATGGCATCCCATTTGCAGCAGCCAAGAACCTGGGAGGAAGCTGTGTGGGTATATGCCCACATCCACTGTACATAAGTTGGATTCAAAAAATGGTAAAAAGAAATGAGCAAACTTACATGTAAAGTGCACTAAAAGTGTCTCCACCAGTGACTTCTCCAGTAATCATGAAGTCACCACCATAGCAAAGCTGAGTCTCCTAATAATCATTTTCATACATGGTTCCAAAAAAGTCATTATTAGTTGGGTCACCATCGGCAAACTTGTCAAAGAGGATGGTGTAGACAGAGTGTTGGGCAAGAAAGAAAAGAGCAATGAGAGCAGCAGGAAGCCAGAGAGAGATGAAACCATATCAGAGGATAGTATTGCCGATTTGAGAAGGGAGCCCAACAAAACAAATAACCAAATAACATACAACTGCACAAAAGAGGGGAGGAAAGAAGAGGGACAGGAGTTGGTCAGAAACGTGTGCGTGAAGATGGAGTGGATGCATGACATATGATTTTTGCATAGACAAGTCTGCAGGCATTACATAGTGTGTGTGTGGGCCTAGACAACAGACAATGCATGTAAGAGGCATGTTTTGGGTTCAAGATGAGACAAAGACAAAGACAAAGATGGAGGAGAAAGAGAAATGGAAAGGAAAAGGAAAGAGAAAGGGAAAAAAACTCACCCATTGGTGCCACTTGGCATGTCTGGGTCACTTTGCACCTGAGACACATCTGTGCAGTCTCTCTGCTGTTTGTCCTGCCAAGGGCCATAGCAGGACCTGTGCTTCCACTTCTGCCTGCTGCTCCACTTGTGCTCACACTGGTACTCACACTCACACTCACACTTACAGATGCAGATGCAGGCATACCGGTCCCTGGACCCAGATTGATGCTTAAGTTTGGAGACGTAGGCTCATCTTCCATTTTCTACTTCAAGTCAGTGCACGTATGAGAAGGACCTGACCTAACCACCAAACAATGACCTGCCTTTGTCCATGTCCTGTTCTCTGTCCCACCTGCTGCTATTGCAGTTGCTGCACATGCCTATGGCCATTCACCAATGCCTTTTTCCTCTCCAGCACATCAATATCTAGCCTCACAGCCCTGACAGCCTGCACAGAACTCTCAAGGTGGATGGAGTATTTGCTTGATGTTAAAGCACATGACATACTAGTGCACCGACAATTTGATATCTATTTAGATAAGATTAGATCTTGCAAACTCGATTTAAAATATTATTTTTATTTATTTTAAAAACTAGTTAGCATGGGAAAGTGATCACTTTTGGTGAGGGCTCCATCAAAGCCCTTGTCAAAAGCGATCATTTTCCCATGCTAAGTAAATTTTGAAATAAATAAATAAAAAATATCTTTAAATTCAAGTTTGGAACACATTTAATGAAAGCAAAACAGAGTGAGAATGTGGTGAAGCTACATTTGATCAATTGTTGGACATGAAATTTTCAGCACTATTGTTCAAAGGCCAAAGACCCACTACAAAAGTAGCAGGGATGACTGTCACAGAATTCAGAACACCAAAAAAAAAGTAATACAATGAAAACTAAGAAATTAATGTACAGAAAGTGCTTAGATTGTTACAAATAGAGCCAAGAGTCCTATCAGTGGGACAGTTAGAAGTGTGCATATATGTCTCAAAATTTTTCTGCTTTTTCAACAACAAACCAGTAATCTTTAAGTTGTGGCTCATGAGGCAATGCTAGCAGAGGTTGCATTGACACAAGTGATATAATGTCTGATGTGGGAATAACTTGTAAATCATCTGATGCTTTTTGGCATGCCCAAATAGTATTGTATGAATCTGCCAAAAGTCCAGAATTGGGATCTGAATAGACTGAGACTAATGCCCATGGAACTAGTTCCTCTGAGTCAAGTTTGCTGTCTGAATCATTTATTTCAAACTCAGAATCAGAGTCAGATTCACTGTCTGACAAGCTGTCAGAGCTAGATTGTTTGCTTGACTACAACTGAACATAGAAATAGAAATGAACTTCAGCATAAGTTATATGCCCATTCAATTTGATCTAAGGTGAAGCAAGTTAGTATTTTAGATATTGTAAGAATATTAGTATTTGCCTTGACATTATGACTAACACAAGTATTGCTTCTATGCTTTTCATCACTGAGAATACTGCATGCAATTTGCCCATTTGGCAACTGAATGTGACTCCATTGTCTGATCTTAGACAGATTAAATACATCAAAAATTAAAAGGTAGGCAGGATTTTGAAGATGATGAGGATATTTGTCATGACAAGATAAAAGTATTGGATGGCCAGGAGGAGGAAGCTGAACTAGCAGATGACTTTTTTGAGCTATTACTTCTAAATCAGGATATATATTCACTAAAGCATTGATTTGACATCAAAGTAAAGCTCACTGAGATAGATTAGCAAATGGGCTTGATGGTTGTCGAATCTCCTTTCCAAGACTTCCTATCATCTGCTCCATAGTAAACTGTGAGTAATATGCTCCAGGTCCAACTTGCAAGATCTCAGAAGCAAGATGAATAAGTGTATGCACTGAGAGGCAGCAGACTTGTAATTGGTCAATACGTTTTTGATAGTAAAAAGCTTCATACTCCTCAATAAATTGAATAAGCAATGATTGTCCTTCAGCAATCTGTGATCCAGTCAATTGCCACTGAACAAATATTTGAATAGCTGCTACAAGCTTGCAAAAGTTTTGCCAATATAAATGAGAAAGAATAGTTCAGAAAAAAACAGGACCAAGTCCATAAATATAAAGAAAACATTCTGTAGCCTTATATCCACTAGAAATCTTTTCTGCAGAATTTTGAGGTGTGCGATGAAATAAAGAGGGAAAATAATGAGTAGCATTTTCTATAACTTTGCCATGATCAGTCCAAACATTTCTCACAAAAGTTGCTCAATCCCAATGATCATCATTAGAATGTTTGAGTGTTCCATGCCAGAGAGATATCAATAGTTCAGGGATATTAAGTGAGGGTAAATGCATGAAATCAAGAGAAAAACAATTGGGAACAGGAATTGTCAGCTTTGAAAGAAGACCACTGAGAATGCTAGGTTTGCTATTCAATTATGCTCATAAGAAGCTTGATTCTCAGAGCTAATCAATGTATGAATATTGTCTTTGTAGACATTAATAGAAAGAGGCTATAGCTCTCAAATATTGATATCTAAGTGATTGCAATTTTGCACAGTATAATTATTGAGCCTAAGATGAGCAGCAAAATAATGTCTACTATTTTGCTTGTATCGACTTTTCATTCCACAACCAAGTTGACAGCCTTGTACTCCATGATGTCCAACATGACCATCAAGTTCAGTTATGCCAACAGCATCAGCTGTTGCCAAAGCAAATAAAACACATGAATAAATAATACTCTGTGATTTCACATCTCAGACAGCAAGACCCAAACCACCATTCTCATGTTGTAAAGCAGACAGGTGATAAAAAGGCTGAAAAGTGTATGAATCCATAATTTTTGGCTTGTTTGGGCCAGGAATAATATGAGATGGAAGCCATTTTTTTTTTAAAAACACAGATTAGGAGAGTAATTTTCAATCTTCTAGCCAGCAATCCAGGTATCAGATTTCTTGTTCTGATAGAGCTGGACTCCATCAATAGAGAATGAAACTATTGTGTCTTTGCTAGTAATCTTAATGCGCTCTGCAAATGCAACAAAGTCACTACCACAAAAAATATCATCATATATCATGTTTCCATTGTCATTATTTTCAAGACTGTCAAGTAGGTCAAAGACTTCTTGGACCTTTGTATCAAGGTTGTCACGACCCCTCCCCTCCAGATCCACCCCGGGACACCCCCAGAACAATCCCCGGGACCCTCCCTCCGACCCTGCAAGACACGCCCCGCCATCACGACCACTGACACCGCCATCACGTGCATCAAGGACCACCATCAGCCGCCGCCAGCCCCAATCAACAATCGGATCACGCGACTCATTTCTGGCTATCACGCATCACGCATCACAGCTCCCTCCGCGCCAATTGATCGCACGTGTGGGGCGCGTGATCCTGGTATACAGTCCCTGCCGCTACTCAATGACCTCCAGAGCCCATCCCAGACACCCCGGAACCCCGAGACCCGGTCCCATAGTACTTATAGCATAGTTCCCTGTTGTACTCGCTAGTCTTGATATTACACTGCTTACTCTGTTTACATTGCATTACTTGGATTGTTGCGTGCCCTCTATTTGACTGGTACGCATTGACTGGCACGCTTGACTGGCACGCTTGGATAATTGCGTGCTCTAAGACTGGTACGCACTTTGCGACTTTAACTTACTAATTTGGTCTCGTCTTAGAACCTCCGGTTCACGACTCGACCCCCACCCGAACTTCCCAGTTACCTATCACCTAAAAACCCCCAGACTAAGTCCCCTCTCCCGGGATTCCCCTGTCCACGTCTTGAACCCCGGAGTCCTAGCCCCGGAGTTCCAGACACCCGAGTATCCATGGGTCAAGTCCGCATTGTAAGGGCGATCGCTTTCCCAGAAAGCCCCCGACTCAGCGGAACCTGACAAAGGTAACACATTTTCTTCAGCTCCTTCTACAGATTGCCGTAGTGTTTGAATCTGAGGTCCTAGAGGAAAAGCACATGCTTGCTGTCAAGGTACCTTTTTCTCCTGCTTTGTGAGCTGAATAATATCATATCTTGGTTCTTTGCAAATGCTACAGGCATCAAGATTGGCATAAGGACCTGTGAAAGCATGGCAGGAATTTATGCACATATCATCTATAACAGGAACAACACCACTGATACTTGCAATAAGCTGCTTAACTTTATAAAATGTGAGGAGGTGGCTATCAGAATAATGCCGGCAAATAGCATCACAACACTGGTTATATGTAGCTTCACTAGAATTTGTTACAGTAAAGTTTTCAAGTGAGAGCTTGTCATCAGAATTGAGAACATTAACAGGCTCCTGAATAGAATTTCAAAGACGATCTAAAATATCACTATCAAGCTTGTCTCCGTCTAATATAGCATTCTAGATCAAATGAATATACTCTTGTATGACATGAAGACTCTCAATATAAGCTCCAAGCAATTGATTATTTTCATCTTCTATATCTGCAAAAGGCACACCCTGAATATCATTGCAAGCATCTAAAATAGCCTGTGCATGAGTGCAAGCATCAATAGTGGTCTGAATATTCTCTTTAAAATCATCTAACATGGATTCATCAACATCTCCAAGTATAGGAAAATGAGAAGACAAATTCTGTTCTAAAGTCATGATATCTTGATATTGTGAGTGCTGCCCACTAGAAATAGACTGATTGATATCTGGATCTGATTCATTCTTGTCTTCACTAGATGAAATCTGGGAATTATATTATATATACATGCCACATCAAATATTATGCGGATTTATATATACCAGCCATGCTCTTTTTCTTGATCCTAATTGGCTTTTATGTTTCTCCTCTTATTTCTCCAGAATTAGGCTGCTGGAAGCCTGCACACCCTGTTCAGTGCTGTGAAGCCAATCAGCAGAGGAATATATGTTTGGTGCTTGGAATCTTGGATGGTTATGGTGTCTCTAAGCAGTGGTAGAAAATACTATAGCCCCATGGCAACGTGTACAATTGCAAGGTTTTTGACCCATGGTGAGTTACTCAAGAAAAGTGAAGTGCAGACTACAGTGTGCTATTGACATGGCAAGATGCATCAATATCAATGATCCAACTACTAATAGTCTGAGGAATAGAGTTTATGCAGAGATTTCAGCCTGATTCAGAGCACCGGAACATGTTTTCCTTCCATGTACTGATTCTAACTATGGCTCGACAACAGACAACACGTGTTGACAAGTATTATTTGACAGATGATGTAATATTAAAGTTATCTGAAAAAACTCCAGAACTCTACTTTTCAGCTGGAATCTGAGAAACTCAAAATTCCTCAGAATTCCAAATTGGGCTCCAGATTACCCCAAATCTATTTTTTACTGGGAGTACTCAACCTTCAATGTTGATGGAATCAATTATAGAGGTTGAAAAATCTCTGCTACTAGCACAAGCTGAGCCAATCATAACTGAAGAGAAATCAGCTATGTGTAAGCATTGAAACTCTGCAAAAGGATGCTCTTTTAAATCCAGAAATTGTTATTGGAGTCACACCTGCAGAGGGTGTGGAGGACTGCATTCTAAGCATGAGTACCCAGAGGAGAGCAAGAAGTGAGGCAGTCAAAGACTTCAGGCCAAAATATCTTTGTTTCAGCTATTTTTCATTAAAAAATAACTTAGCACTCACAATAGCAAAAATGGTGAAACTTTTGCCTGAACCCCTCAAGTATGAAATAAATAACCCAAGATCTTAGCAAACACTATGGAAACATCCCCATCTATTCAAAATAGTAACTCCAATCAAAATACCAGTTTTTGAAGATTTGCTGCAAACCCATTCAAATCAGCATTTTGTCAAATCAATCATTTAAGAACTGATCAAGGGTTTCTGGCCATTCACAAATACTCAATCAGACGTCTATCCCTCAATATGTGATATATCAGTAGGGTCCTGAGAAGATGCAGCAGAGGCTAACTTCCTGAGGATCCAGCAAGATATTGAGATAAGAAAAGGATGTTTTTTGCAGTCTTTTGAAAAAAGCCTCTATTTGTCAATGACTAGTTTGCTGATTCCAAGGTTTTACTACCTGCTTTGGCATGCATTTTGTCCTCAAAATTTGTGCTCCTCACATGATCTCGGCCATTGC
>QFEW01004670.1:0-11050 GCA_003316525.1 Termitomyces eurrhizus | reverse complement strand
GTCGCTTAGTGATTTGCTTGCGTACATTTTTAGAGATATCCATGCGAATATCACTTTGGAACAGCTTTATTCATCGAAAAGCCCGACCTCATTATTTTTAGATACAGGTGACGGGTAGGTTACATTCCGCCAGTTGGCTCAGCATCCATTCACTCTATTTTAATTGCAGTTCAATTGACGCTAATGTTACCCTTGCCGCGCCCTTTGAAGCTCCGCTTGTAACACCAACTTTCCCTTTCACTGCGGATGTACAGACATTCAACGGACCTGTTATATTCCATGCCGATTATGCAAATTCAACGCCACCAACACCTCTGCGGCTTACAGTCACGAATACCGATGGGAAGACTGATGTCTGGCTCGGCAAAAAGTTTGAAGGAAACTTTAATGTGCAAAGTAAACTGGGAGGCGTGCTTGTGAAAAACCCTCATCATATTTCCTCGTCATTAGATCCTCTCGGGAAGCGACGACAGTATACCTCTCAAATGCAGCAGGAAAGCGATAATCTTGCATTGGGCTGGGTGGGATGGGGGAAACCGAAGAATAATGTTTCTCAGGGGCAGGTAAAGGTAACCACATCTCTCAGTCCTATCACACTCCATCTAGGGACCTCGTAAGGAACACTCACAAATGTAACAATAACTTTGTTGTACTATATACCCACACATGTATACTTAACACATGTTCCCATCCGTATTGGGCGTGAATGTCATAACATATTTATAACGCCGTTGTATCGTCGTCCGGATTGATCGCTCTTGTTCATGAGGAGATGTATACCGGACGAGATGCTGCATGCCGAAGGCACGCGGCGCAGCTCGTGTATACCGGACGGACGGCTGAATGATGGACCCACGGGAGCCGAATTGCGTGATGATGAACCATCGCCATCGCACGTCATTCTTCATACATTACAATTCTCCTTACAAAAATGCCGGGGTTGTTTTTTCCAGAATCAATTTTGTTTTTTTCTCTCTCTGATTCCCTCATATCTCATACGAATCAATGGCGAACACACCCCATGGCGGCATACTCAAGGTCAGTTGGTGTGCGATGGAAGAGTGCTCTCCGCCCCCCCCCTCTGACGATTGTTGTTGTTGTGTATTTCTAGGACCTCGTAGCAAGGGATGAACATATTTCTGCAGAACTTAGAGAGGAATCGCATAGTCTTCCTGATATCGTCCTCACCGAGGTGAATTTTTTTTTTTTTTTGATGTCGTTCTTTGAGATGGGAATAATGAACTGAACTGATCGTTTTTTGTTGTTGTTGTTGTTCAGCGCCAACTGTGCGATCTCGAGTTGATCACTAACGGTGGATTCAGCCCTCTAGAAGGGTTCATGAACGAGGGTGATTACAAAAGGTATGTCTAGCTTTTTTTTTCCAACCATGATTGATCACACAACTGTTTTGTAGTGTTGTCGAGTCTTTGAGACTTGAGGATGGCACATTGTTCCCTATGCCTATTACTCTTGATGTTTCCCGTGAGACTGTTGCAGGACTGTCGATAGTTCCCGGCTCGAGGGTCACGCTCCGAGACCCACGCGATGATGAACCTTTGGCTATTATCACAGGTTGGTTCGATTGAAGGGTTCTTGTATGGACGTGAACAATGACGTGTGTTTTAATTTATAGTACAGGATATCTACCAGCCCGACAAGGTCAAGGAAGCTATCAATGTCCTGGGTGCAGATGACCCAGCACATCCATCCGTGGCGTACCTGCGCAACCGTGTGAAGGATCTATACATTGGTGGGAAACTTGAAGCAATACAGGCGCCTTCACATTATGACTACGTTGCCCTCCGCTGTCCGTCTTTCGTTTTGTCTTCTTTTTGGTTGCGAGAACTTATTTGTGGTGGATGTGACAGACACTCCCTCTCAACTTCGCGCGCACTTTAAAAAATTGTCATGGAGAAAAGTCGTTGCATTCCAGACGCGTAATCCCATGCATCGTGCTCACCGCGAGCTCACTGTCCGCGCAGCCCGACAGCGCCAAGCGGTAAATCACGCGTCGCTTTCGTTGATCTCATGGACCTGAACTTTTTGGATTTAATAGAATGTCCTTATCCACCCTGTTGTTGGGTTGACAAAGCCTGGTGATGTAGACCATTACACCCGTGTACGTGTCTACGAGGCGATCATGGCGAAATACCCCAATGGCATGGGACATCTTGCGCTTCTTCCTCTCGTGAGTTTGTAATGAATTTCGTTGGGCTTTTTTGTGTATTAACAGACGTTTGCCAGGCGATGCGTATGGCTGGACCGAGAGAGGCGGTCTGGCACGCGATTATCCGCAAAAACTACGGAGCCACCCACTTCATTGTTGGACGCGATCACGCAGGACCTGGTAAAAACTCGCAAGGAAAAGATTTCTATGGACCCTACGATGCTCAAGATCTTGTTACAAAGTATCACGACGAGCTTCAGATAGAAATGGTGCCCTTCCAGCAAATGACTTACCTTCCGTCGTCGGACGAGTACCAGCCCGTGGACGAAGTGCCAAAGGGTGTGCAGACACTGGACATTTCTGGGACTGAACTCCGAAGACGGCTGAGGACGGGCGCACCCATCCCAGACTGGTTCAGCTACGAGTGAGTATGAGGTGTGATTATCAAGGGTCGTGACACTGATCGTGTGGATTTAGTGCTGTGGTCAAAGTCCTTCGCGAAAGCTACCCGCCTCGCAACAAGCAGGGATTCGTCCTGCTTCTTTCTGGCCTGCACAACTCTGGAAAGGACAGTATCGCCAAGGCTCTCCAGATGACGTTCAACCAACAAGGCGGGCGCAGTGTGTCCCTGCTCTTGGGCGAGACTGTCCGTCACGAGCTTTCTCCAGGTAAGAAAATGCACACAAGGTCGTGCGATGATGTGGATGCTAAACGTATGACATTAGACCTTGGGTACTCGCGCGAAGACCGAATGCTTAATGCGCAACGGCTCGGATTCGTCGCTGCCGAGCTCACTCGGGCGGGTGCAGCGGTGATCGCGACGCCAATTGCGCCGTACGAGCAGCTGCGGGAGAACATGAGGGACAACGTGCTTCAGAACGGCGGGGCGGGAGCCAACTTTTTCTTGATCCACGTGGGCACGCCCTTGGCGTACTGCGAAAAAACGGATCGACGGGGCCTGTATGCCAAGGCTCGACGGGGAGAAATCAAGGGATTCACCGGGGTGGATGACGTGTACGAGACGCCGTCGAATGCAGACCTCACTGTCGACGTGACACGGCAGAGCATCCCAGAGATTGTGCACAGTAAGTGTTTGTACTGGATGACAGATGCGGTGGGCTGAAAGACGTTGCTAGGTATCGTGCTGCTACTTGAGACGAATGGCCTGCTTTAGACTATATATAGACGTGTAATTGTGTAAATTAGGATTTGGATTTGGACTGGCAGACTAGGTGTCCGCATCTGGATGTCAGCCTCTGCGGGTGGTGCTATAAAGCGAGAGTTGTTGGCCGAGTCCGCCACAGCCTACTCACGTTCATTGTACATTATTAACAAGAAAACTATGCCATCCTATGCGTGTATTCTATCGACTATGCTGGTCTGCATGTGGGCAGCGCAAGGCGCGCCCTTGGGGATGGGACAAGTATGTAAAAAGATTGCGCGGGTGGGTTATGCTGAAACAGAGTCTAGGACGGGGTTGTGACGTTTCTGCTGGGCCTGCCCGTGTACGACGCGTGCGGGACACTGCGAGAGCTTCGGGAGCAGAATGCGGGATGCGAGACGGATATGCTGGAGTATATTTCGGCGGTGCTGAGATCTGAGACGGTAGAATTAGCCTGTGATTAACCGGTGGAATCGGATGTATTCGGATGGTCTCGGAAAACAAAGAGCCGGAAGAGTAGAAAAGGCAGACTGCGGGGACAGACTGCATCGCCGGTTATGTTGAGAAAAGTTGCTGGAGTCCGCGTTCCCTCGCCTCGTTTCCTCCGCCAGTCCCAGCCCGCCGCTCTCCGAACTCTTGCCTCGCGGTCTGTCCTGTCCAAGTTGCCTCGCGTGACTGCTGCTCCAGCTCCCGCCTTTACTCCCGTCTACCGTCGCCACATGTCTGCCCACGCCGGCGAGTCCACGCTCCGTCCAGAGCCCGACAAGGTTCTGCAGGACATTGCCGACTATGTCCACAACTACCCCATCACCTCTGATCTCGCATGGGAGACTGCCCGTCTCTGTCTCATCGACACCATCGGTTGCGGTCTCGAGGCCCTCCGCTTCCCCGAGTGCACAAAGCTCCTCGGGCCCGTCGTCGAGGGCACCGTCGTTCCCAACGGCACCCGTGTCCCCGGAACAAACTACCAGCTTGATCCCATCCGTGGCGCATTCAACATTGGCGCCACCATCCGCTGGCTCGACTTTAACGACTGCTTCTTGGCTGCCGAATGTGAGTTTCTCCTACAATCATTCATTGCATGCACTCATTCTAGCTCAGGGGGTCATCCTTCCGACAACTTGGGTGCCATCCTCGCCGTCGCCGATCATCTCGCCCGCCAAGGACAGTCCCTCACCGTCCGCGACATCCTCGAGGCCATGATCAAGGCTCACGAGATCCAAGGTTCCCTTGCTCTCCTCAACTCCTTCAACAAGGTTGGCCTCGACCACGTCGTCCTCGTCAAGGTCGCCTCCACCGCTGTCGTCTCCAAGCTCCTTGGTCTCAGCCGCGACCAGACCGTCGACGCCGTCTCCCAGGCCTGGGTCGATGGCCAGTCTCTCCGCACTTACCGCCATGCACCCAACACCGGCCCTCGCAAGTCCTGGGCTGCTGGTGATGCCAACTCTCGCGCCGTCAACCTCGCCTTGCTCGTCAAGAAGGGCGAGAAGGGTCTCCCATCCGTCCTCACTGCCAAGACCTGGGGCTTCTACGACGTCCTCTTCAAGGTAATCAATCCTCTCTACCTCTCTCTGTTTCTCTAAACCCAAGTCCTTTTCTTTTCCTCAGGGCAAGCCCTTCGAGTTCCAGATCCCCTACGGCTCCTACATCATGGAGAATGTCCTCTTCAAGATCTCCTACCCCGCTGAATTCCACGCCCAGACCGCCGTCGAGGCTGCTCACATCGTCCATGCCAAGCTCAAGGAGCTCGGCAAGACCTCGGACGACATCAAGAGCGTCAGGATCCGCACCCAGGAGGCCGCCAAGAGGATCATCGACAAGCAAGGTCCTCTTGACAACTTTGCCGACCGCGAGTGAGTAAAAAAAACGGCTACATTTTATCGCAGCTGACCAAATAATGTCCATAGCCATGCCATCAACTACATGGTTGCCTACCCCCTCATCTTTGGTGAATTGACCTCGGAGAGCTAGTAAGTCGTATCGCATAAAACATTCCTTTTACTACTTTGCTTATTTGGTTACTAGCACTGATGCTTCAGCTGCTGATCCTCGCATCGATGCACTCCGTGCCAAGATTTACTGCGTCGAGGACACCCGCTTCAGCACCGAGTACCACGAGCCCTCCAAACGTTCCATTGGAAACGCTCTCCTCGTTGAGCTCAACGACGGCACCGTCCTTGACGAGGTCGAGATCGAGTACCCCGTCGGTCACAAGCGCAGGAGGGCCGAGGGCACTCCCTTGTTGATCAACAAGTTCAAGAGGTCAGTTCCCCCCCGCTTTTGCCCAGACGCCCAGTCGTACTCATGTCCTTTCTTCCAGGCACATCTCTCATCACTTTGACGAGGCTCACCAAAAGAAGTACGTGCCTCTTTGTTTTCGTCAGAGCATCAACTCACATGAATTTGCAGGATCTTGGACACCGTTTCCGACGCCGCATCCCTGTCCAAGCTTCCCGTCGACAAGTTCACCGATCTCTTTGTCAAGGCTTAAAATTTCATCGAGGGAGCAGACAAAAAAAAACGAATTCATTAATATTCTACTCTACAGCAGATAGAATACGCGATTATTTAATAATAGACATCACATGTCTTTCTTCACTTGTTCACAGTGGCCACAGCTTTCTTGCGAACGCGCCACTTCTTCTTGACTGTTGCTTTTTCCGTCGTATTTTCCTTGTTCCCGTTCTCGATGTCTCCATGGCCTTGATCTCCTGCAATGTTCGCCTTGAGGTCGTCAATGATGATCGTGTCTCTCGCAGGCGCTTCGGAAGAACCATCACGTCGTGCAGATTGCGAGTGCGAGCATGGAGACGAGTCTTCTAATTCTTCTGCAACGGAAGACAGTCGTCGCTGTATGAGGCGTGTCATGGGAATCGAGTGAATTCTTGGCCCTTGCAAAAGTCGAGTCCGGGTTGCATTTGGTTGCTGCAGCAACGCAGGAGAGTCCTGAGAGCGAGAGCCAGAGCCAGGAGGGAGCCGCTTGAGGATGAGAGACATGTCAATCGCTGAAGGTGGTCGTGCATAAGAGTTTTGTGGCAAAGTATTCATTCGTGAGCTAAAGCTTGGATCTGTGTAATTAGGACTTGGCAGGTTGACAATGTTTTTGAGCTCGTGGTGCGTCACGCAAGGCTCGGCAGGAAGGTCTCTTCTACAACAATTAATCGACTGGCTAGAATTAAAGTTTGATGCAAGTTCATGTTCATGGTAAAGTTGCGGAGAAGCAGAGTCCAAAGAAAACGGCGGCGCAGCGGGAGAATCGAGAGAAACAGCTGGAGACCAAGTCGGTGACGAAAATTGCAAACTGGGTAGAACAGCTTGCTGTCGTTCAGCGCGATACCTTTGCGCAATTTCTATTGCTGAGAGTCTAGGGCCAGGAGTAATCTGAGTTCCTGGTCGGGGTTCTACAAATATGCGAGGAGTCATGGAGGGAGAAGACCATTGGCGAGGAGGAGCTGGTATGAAAGCAGGTGACGTCGATTCAGGTTTTCTCTTATACTGTAAAGGGTCAATGCCTGGATGACTGTGCACACAAGGAGTAAGCTTGTGGATATCAATCGGGGTGTCGTCCCAAGCTCGTGCTTGATGTATGTTTTGAGGTCGAAATTCAGGAAGAGGTTGGGCACATATATTCACACGTTTCGAATCCCACCTAATGTCCTTGTTGTCATTGAAGCGTTGGTAGATCGGATGAGCATTCCGCGTCAAATCATATGGAACTTGGTTTGGCGGCCCAGATCCTTGCGAACCAACTATGGCAGTGTCCAGTTCCGGAGAATTGGCCGATTGAGCTTCACAAACCGCGTTGGACTGCGTATCCTCGAGGTCGAGCCCCCATATCATTCGAGGGAGGTCTGCATCCTCAATAATGGTTCCTTCCGCACCCCTATACAAACAGCTGGTCAATACAGAATAGAGCGTTCTGGTTTATCACTGAAAGCCTCACGATGGACACCTGGCATATGGTAGTGAGAGCGGCCCATGAAGAGCAGGAATAGGACGCGGGGGTGAACTTGCCCAAGTGATCCATCCTGGCAGTAATCAATGTGATTGCCAAACAAGAAATTAAAGATCGCTCAGTCACCTGCTTCGTCTTCCGCGTCACACGTCTTGCTAGACGACATGTTGCACTGACGGAGAAAAGCCTTAGAAACACGCGATTCATTACCAATAACAAGGACAGATTCTGGAGATGAAGGAGGAGAGGGTGTCATGGGCATATCGGATGGTGGAAAACCGCGAGCATCGGGGTGCATAGATCCTGTTCCTGAATGATAAGACGTGTCGAGGGATGAGTCCAGATATTCCACAGTCGATGACAAGTCTTCTTGCGTCGAACCAGGTGATCTCATGCTTGCATTATTGTTCAGCTCATAACTAGGCATGGATACCACACGAAGTGAGACTCCATCGTCACCAGGTATACGCGTATTGTCAGACAAGCTCTTGAATGCAGCCGACTCAGGAAACGAAACGACGCGTTTTTCTTGATTTTGTACTCGATTTGGGCGGTTACGGGGTAACTGCGCTGGCTTGGGTGCCCGATGAGGCTTCGATTGGATAGAAGAACCTGATTCCAGACTTTGAGACAAAGATAAAGACTCAGAGTAGTTATATGCGGCATCAACCGGAGCACTCTCTTCATCAGTGTAATTAGCAGTGGTTCCTTCGTCGCTGGGATTTGATTTGAAGTCCTGGGCATGATGCGGATACTGGTTTGATGAAGGAGTCAACTGGTCGACCTGGAGGGTCTGAATTGCCTTTTCTACATATGTCTTTTCAAGAACTGCCATAAGACCAGAGAGCAAGATAAGAGAGGCAAAACACTGAGAAAACACGAAATACAAGTCAAAGGTTTAATGAGAGAAGAGAGAGTCAGGCTACATAAACGTCACTGCATGCGGAGTCTGAACCTATTCCTTCTTCTTAAAGAAGGTCGATAACTTCGCCATGCCATTTACATTGGCCTTCTTCAGCTTCTCCACACCATGCGATCCTTTTGCAGACTTTCTCTTTTTATCTTCTCCTGTTGCAACTTGACTCTTCGTCTTCTTCCCACCTTTGGTACTGACTGTTATTGAAGCAGCAGCTTCGTCCATCGTTGTTTTTAGATGCGCGTCCAGTGCAGTGAAACTGATAGTCGCGCATCAGCATGTCCAATGAGATGCGTAGCAAGTAACTTACTCGTATGATTTGATCAACAAGCCACGAAGTTCTGGCGAGAGGTACTGGCCAAGCAGATCGCATGCAGCTCGTAAACGGCCAGCTTGAAAAGAGTAAATCATTGTCCACATCAGACTCGTAAACGAGTCCATACCTTGAAGGAGGGCTTCTCTTCCATCTTCCATCAATCCATCCTTTGCCAAATCCCGTGTAGTTGATCTTGATATCTCTAAAACTTCAGGTGCGGATAGGCGTGTAGCCTTAGAACGAAGGTAGTCCAAAACCCTAGTTTGTGACATGCGATAGACTACTATCTCGGGCGTGATTTCTTTGACGTCGCAGACGTTTTTCAAAGCATTCTTTGTGCACTGGAGGGATCCAAAACGTATGATGTCTCTTTGAAGGGCTGGAACGTCGTCACAATCTACGGGTATCTGGAGTTTGGTAGCTGCCTCTTCAAAAATGTCGTCGGCTTGTCGAAAGGTGCCTGTTGAGCCATCTGCCTGTCGTCAAACCTTAATGAAAGAAATTCTATACTCATGGACTGCGAGATTTACAGGCTGCACGGTTTGTAATATCGGAAGGAGAAGGAACGCAGGATCAATGGGAGTCATAATCAGAAGTTTCCCGTCTATCAACGAGTTAAGACGGAGACAACATATAGTCCGGAGTGAACTTGCCAGCAATCACCTCTTCTCCAAGAAACCAGGACCGTGAGTCTGGTGGCGATACTGCCTGAACCTCCAGAATGGTACTCTGGCTTGACATCCTCTCATGGGAGGGCAAAAACAAACAAGGAATGCCTGAACATAATTTTCAATGAGAAACAAGTCCATATCTTTAGCGTCTCAACCTTCACCAGTCCGAGGATGGGGTAGTCGGAGGAAAGATAGCTTCGCATTGGACGCGTTCGTAGGTTCCAACGCGGTGGAAAGCGGATGGAGGATGTCTGGGCATATATAAGCATCTAAGTACGTGATAATACACTAGGACATAATCTTACCGATGGGGAGGACAGCCAAATGTGTAGCCATCGTAGTAAGTTTTAATGGAATGGTTGGACATGGGTATGGCACGTGAGGACGCGTTATTGTCCTGTGTGTATGGTTGTACCGCATCCTCATCCTGTGGTCAACCATGACATAAAGTCTCCATCGAACCGGACTCGGGCCGAAATAACTCAAGCAGCTTTAGCCACCTCCTTGTTTGCGACAATTATGGTGCCAGAACAAGCCCCTCAAACTATAGTGCACAAACGTCGCAGGCTACCAGGAGCTTGCGACATATGCAAGCACAAGAAAAGTACCATCATGCCCTGAGTCACACAGCTGACAAGACTAACGTCTTTTCCTAGTTCGATGTAATAACGCAGTGCTTTGCTTCTTCCCCTCACTAATTTCGTTTGCAGGTGATTCCGCAAATATGCCTAACAATCGATGTTCCAACTGTATTGCTTTTAATGCTGATTGTACACATCATAATGCTCGAGTAAGTCGTCATAGGTATAACCGTCATTTCCGTACTTGGGAAATAACGATATATAGAGACGTTCTGTGCCCTACAGTATTCCCTCCTCGTCCAAGGATGGGAAGCCCTCCAGTGGATCTTCTTCTTCTGTGTCTCGGTCAACGCCATCTACAACTTTACACCCTCTCGTCGAGCCTATCGTCTCGTTGTCATCATCTACCGACTTTAGTACTCACCGCACCTTTGCTGCGCTCTCTCAACACATACACCAACTTGAGCAAGAAATTTCTAACCTCAAACAAGCCAATACGAACCCACCATCATCTTCTCGGGAGTCCTCTTTGGGTCCTGCAAGCATCAAAGTAGAGCATCCTCCCCCTATTATCTCGGAGAGTCCTTCGAACTCTGGTGACACAATACATCTTTCCAACCAGCTGAAAGGGTTGATTATCTCAGGTTCACAAGACCGACATTTTGGGTCTGGTAGCACTATGTCGCTACTTGGCGTTGCGTTACAAGTTGGAAAAGAGAAGAACCAAGTTCCAAAAGCCGATGATAATACGGGTTTTCGTCGGCCTCAGTTTTGGGGAATCCACCCCGTGAGTGGTCTGCTGAACTGTGTACGTGTAGCTCACATAGCGCAGTGGGAGGACATACTAGAAGAAGAGACCGTGATCTACGAGTTTCCAGACGTGGAACTACTACATGAGTTGGTCGACCTGTATTTCGAGCGCGTTAACTCGCATTTCCCACTTCTGCATCGACCGACATTTGAGAAGACTTTGAGAGATGGATTGCATCATACTAATCGTCACTTTGGTTCAACAGTTCTTGGTGTATGTGCTGTCGCGTCAAGGTACACCAATAACCAGAAGGTTCTCCTCGAAGGAATTGAGTCGTACCTGACTGCTGGCTGGAAATGGTATTCCCAAATCCGTCAGTGTTGGCGATCTACTGCCAGAATTCCTTCGCTGTACAGTGTCCAATCAATTTGTGTACGTCAGTGACTATCTGCGCTTGATTTTCAAGTAACATTCTTCAGCTTGCCATTCTGTATACACATGGTACATCTCAGCCTGAAGCTTGTTGGGTGA
>QFEW01004659.1:0-11959 GCA_003316525.1 Termitomyces eurrhizus | reverse complement strand
AGGCTAATTCTTTGGATAGAAACACATTTGCAGTCAGTGATTTGTCAGTATTGTAGCTTGTACATACTGAGCATTGCGTGCTGGGTTAGCCGCCAAGGTTAGAAGGTTAATGCTTCGGACAGGAACGTTTTTTTCTCATGCGAGGGTTTAGCAATTGTAAACAAGTGCTTTCGGCAGCACTACTGACACCTGACACCCTAGTAAGTGATTCCTGGAATTTCATGTAAAATTCCCATGCAAATTTTGCTAGATCTTTCTCCCTAATTTCTGGGCTCAATTCTAAACAGATTTCTTAGCTACCTCAGCAAACCATGTTTTTACACATGTCTACTTGAAGTTGCAAACCTTCAATAAGTCATGTGACCACTAGTCACTTTTGAAATCCACTATCTATTTTTAGCTTCCTCCCTAATTCCTGAGCTCAAACCTTAGCATATTTCTTTGGTACCTCAGTAAAATATGTTCTCTAAACTCTATACTCAAGGTTGCAAATGTCCACCAAGTCATGTGACCTGCCCTTTCTTTATAAATTCACTATTGATTTAAACTGATATCTAAGCTTTCTCCCTAATTCCTGGACTCAATTCTAAACAAATTTCTTAGCTGCCTCAGCAAACCATGTTTCTACACATGTCTACTTGAAGTTGCAAACCTTCAATAAGTCATGTGACCACTAGTGACTTTTGAAATCCACTATCTATTTTTAGGTTCCTCCCTAATTCCTGAGCTCAAACCTCACCAGATTTCTTTGGTACCTCAGTGAAATATGTTTTTTATGCTTTATTCCTGAGGTTGCAAGTACCCACTAAGTCATGTGACCTGCTCTTTCTTTATAAATCTACTATTAAAATAAACTGATATGTAAGCTTTCTCCCTAATTCCTGGACCCAATTCTGAACAGATTTCTTAGCTGTCTCAGCAAACAATGTTTTTAAACATGTCTACTTAGAGTTGCAAACCTTCAATAAGTCATGTGACCACTAGTCACTTCTTAAATCCACTATCTATTTTTAGCTTCCTCTCTAATTTCTGAGCTCAAACCTCAGCAGATTTCTTGGGTATCTGAGTAACATATGTTTTCTAAGCCCTATTCTTGAGGTTGCAAATGCTCACTAAGTCATGTGACCTGCCCTTTCTTTATAAATTCACTGGGCTAGTATATGAGAACCAAAACTTTGCATTAAGATTTCATCAACTTCACTCCTAGATTGTGAGCTAGAAAATGGTCAGATCTACAAGGTGTAAAAGAGTAATATGCTTTTTGCCATCAGGTCTAAAGGTCACAACAAAATTCAGAGTCACATGACCTCTGGCTGCCCTTCTGTGCCACAATCAAAATGGGGACTATTTTTAGTACTTTATTATACTCCATGCTACTTTGCTGATTGTCTACATAGAGATACCCCTCATTTGTTTGTTGTGACCTCTTGATATAGTCCTTAGCTACTCAAAACTACCTTGATCATGTTAGTTGATGCAGTTGTTCCCATTTTATGACTAGAAAACTGCACAAACATCTGCGCTACAATTAAAATTGGATCTATTGTCAATACTTACTGTGTTTATTACATTATTATATGCTATATCAATAGGCTAGTTATTTTTACCATAGCTTGTAGCTACTCAAATCTATTTAAATTGTGAGTTTTGGTCAAGTAAATAATGTTCTAGTATTAGATTCTTGCCTTTTTATGTGAAAGGCTGCTCAGACTTTCTCCCTGAATTCTGAGCCAGAACCTGATTAGATTCTTTCACTACCTCAGTAAAGTATGTCTCCAGACCTTTTATCCTGGGGTTCCAGCTTGAAAATAAGTCACATGACCTGCTTCTTCTTCTTTAATTCCTCATTTGATCAAGGGGTAGTAAAAATAGTAATTCAGCTTTAGCTATGCATAAAATACAACCTTCTACAAATAATGCTGCTGTAACCTCTAGGGGCATTTTAGAGCTACCTGCCAATACTAAAATCATGTCATTTGGTGCTCTGGCTGCTGAGATATTTAGGGAGATGTGTTGGAAGTGTAATTGAAGGTAATTTTAAAGTACCCCACCTCTCTCCCTAGATTCTGAGCCAGAATCTGAGCAGATCCTTTAGCTGTCTCAGTAAAGTATGCTTCTAGACACTTTATCTTGGGGTCCAGCTTCAATATAAGTCACATGACCTGCTTCTTCTTCTTTAACTCCTCATTTGATCAAGGGGTAGTAAAAATAGTAATTCAGCTGTAGCTATGCATCAAATGTAACTTTTTGCAGGTATTACTGCTGAAACCTCTGGGGGTGTCCTGGGGCTACCTGATGATACCATAATAATGTCATTTTGTGCCCTGGTTGCTGAGATATGTAGGGAGATGTGTTGAAAGTGTAATTTAGTCAAATGTTAAAGTACTCCATCTTTCTGCCTAAATTGTGAGCCAGGCTTTGTATAATATTTCTTACTTCAACATGTAACTAAGCTTTTTTTTGATCCCTTCAGAGGTTCCAGCTGTCATCTTGATCACATGATGTCTCATTCTCAGTTTGTCTTGCATATATATTATTGACACAAGTATTTCACTATATAGCCTATAGGATAGTTATAATGTTGCTATATGCTATATATTAATATGGGAACTAGAGCCTCTTTACTATATCTCTATATTGGTACTCATACTATCTTAGCTGACTCAGTAAATTTTGTTAAATTTAAAGAGAAAAAAGTTATAATATTTGATAACAATAATTTTTCTCTTTGATTTATAGAATAATCTATGAGTATACAGCTTAGTTCTATAAGCAAAGTATAGCTATTTTAAAGTAAACTTAAAGTTTCAACCTGGCCTTTTTCTCTACAACTACTGTTTTCCATATAGAGATATTTTTAAAAGTTGTAACTTTTGATAAGAGCTACTTTAGTCAAACACATCCACAAAATAGCTGACACTCACAATCAGAGTGCCCTATTGGTGGTATGAGCCCTTAATTGTGTCATATTTCACATTTGATTTTGAGCCTTTCTTGATCAATCAATCATCATGTTCTAAGTTGTTTCCTTTGTCTAGATTCAGATTCTACTCTAATTTCTTAGATCTCACTATGAAATATCTTCCAATATACCTTGCCTAGGACTGACAAATTTAACATTGAGGGTATGAGGCCTTTATCTTGTGATATTTTACATTTGATTTTGAGCCTTTCCTTATTGGTCAATTATTATGTTCCAAATTGTCCCCTCTTTCTAAATTCAGATTCTATTCTAATTCCTTGGGTCTTGGTGTGAAATATATTTCAAAATACCTTGGCTAGGACTAACAACTTCTATATTTGTAGTATGAGCTCTTGATCTTGTGATATTTCACATTTGATTTTGAGCCTTTCCTGATTGGTGAATCATTATGTTCTAAGTTGTTCTCTCTTTCTAGATCCAGATTCTACTCTAATCCCTTAGGTCTCAGTGTAAAATATCTTTCAAAATACCTTGGCTATGACTGACAACCTCTACTTCAATAGTACAAGCCCTTGATTCTGTGATATTCATATAGCATTAGTCTTGATATATTCTTCAAAACCACCAACTATCTCTTTAAAAACTTATATTTAGTATGCATATATGCTATATTTTTATATACTATAGCATTCTACTAATTATCGGCTTTCTATTAGTATTTTATACATGTATATTTACTTTGAAGCTGCTTATATAACTATGTAAACATCTGCTACTATTAGATTTTGGATAGCTATCTTTTTAAATTTGTGATTCATAGCCTAGCAAGTTTATATTTAACTTACTGGCAGCCAAAAAAAGCTATGTAATCAAGTCAGATATCTTTATTTAAATAGTGGCTTTTATACAGTTTTTATAAAATCAGTTCACTTAGTCAGCACTCACATTGTGAGTGCCTCATAATATTACAGATTGTAAAAATTATATATAATAACTGCACTGAAAGCTTTGACAATGACCATTGTTTCACAGACACTTATATACATACTTTAGATAGACTAAACTCTCAGTTGATTATATGAGACTGAGGGTGAGTTTTAAACTTATACTTAGTTACATACTGATATTTACTGTCTAAGTAGATTTAAGCTTACTTGATCTACTTAGGTTCTCTTATACATTGCTTTCTAATAGATTAAGGGCAGTGCTTGATGATACTTCTGAACATTGTTGACTCATTGAAACCAGACCTTCAGGGCCCCCTGGCCCAAGCATCTTATTTGATCTTATCATGTGTCATGTCACATACATCACCTCTTTGTCTACTATCCTTGTTCTGGATCCTCTTTCTCAGATCTATCTCCTGCCTTCCCAATGTCTTCTGCAATATCTACTGATGCTACAAACTCCTCTGTTCTCAAACAAGTCATTTGTCATTGATGGGAGAAGGTAAAGTACAAGTGCAGTGATGGCAACTTCTCTCAATGGACTGACAGTCTTAAAAATGTTTTGATTCTGAATGGCCTCTACATGTATGTCTTCGATGTCATTGCATCTCAGTTAGATATCAAGGTAGAACCTCATGCCCACTCCAACTGGAAACTAAACAATTGCCTTGCTATCACGTTCATCAAATCCACACACAATGACTTGGAACACCATGATCTCATCACAAATAAAGGGGCAAGTTTCTGCTTCAGTAACCTGAAAACTTGTGCACAGAGAGAAGGCTCAATTAAACAGGTAGCTCTTTTGCAGGAGGCTCTTTCGACTTACTGTTCACTCTCTGAACTGCTACCCACCATGGCTGGCTGCATTATTGATATTGTTAAACGAGCTTGAACAGTCTGAATGACTTGTCTTTCAAGGCCCTCCAGAACTCTGTATCCACTCTCCTCAGCAACAGCACTGAGACAACTCTCTGCGACCCCACTGCTATCTGTCTCCTTATGGAGAATGCCCAGAACATACTGAACACAAAGGCCAAGACTGGCCAAGCAACAGCCTTAAGTGTAAAAGGGGGGAGCAAGCCCTGCAACACAGACATACCTGGGCACAATTATGGCCCCAACTCTGTATGTTGTAAAAATTGTTTCTTGCTCAAGTGCCCATGCCAAGAACATACAAAACCTTTTTGTGTCTAAAGAGGTGGAAGGATGCAATTGGTGGCTGATGCTCAAGCTGCTCAAAGGACCTCTAAAGGGAACAAACAGGCAAATTTTGTAGCAGTAATCAAGATGGATGGAAAGCTGTGATATGTGAATCAGACACAGCTAGGCCAGCTTCCTGCACCCTCCAAGACAGCGGCAATTGCCAGCATTGTGATACTTAAACAAAGTCATAGTACGGAGGACTAGGAACCTACTGGCTTCATAGCCATTGACAGAGCAGTTACCAATGTTGACTGGAACAAGTATTCCACAAAAATTAGCGAAATCATTCCAGCTGCTAACATTGTTCCAGTAACCCAACAGAAGCACAGTCAACTCACGTCTATTGAGAGTATCCTATTTCTAGTCAATTCAGGTGCTACAGTGCATATATCTCCATGCCAAAATGATTAATCTACTCTCCATCCTATTGCACCTCACATTGTGAAAGGTCTAGAAGGCTTCTTGGTGGCAACAATTGGCATGGGTACTATCCACCTTCACATAGCAAAAGATGCCAATATTCTTCTCAAGGACGCACTCTATATCCTTAATGCCAGTGTTAGACTTATATCTGTCAGTTCACTGACCTTGCAGTCAGGCCTAGATTTTATCTTCAGTGACAAATCTGTCCAAATCCTAGATTAATCAACTCGTGCTCTTGTAGCCCAAGGTCTACTCATCCTTAATCAATGTTTTTACATGCTAAAGCTCAACAATGCACTTACCCAACATCACATGTTTATGTCTATGCATGCTGCTGGATTGGAAACTTAGCATCGCTGACTTGGGCATGCCAATTACCAAACTATTATAGAGATGACAAAGGCTAGACTAGTTCCAGATATGCCCTCTGTATTCTCCTCCAGACTGCCCAAATATGACTTATGCATCATTGGCAAACAGACTTGCAATGCTGTGCCAAAAATGCAGGAGGAGGAGCGTAAGGTAATACATTGATTAGAAATTATCTGGGTAAATTTGACAGGGCCACAGGCAGTAGTATTCTGTAACGGCTACTCTCATATAATGAACCTAGTTGACAACTTTACAAGTGAACATTGGACTATTCTTTTGAAGCAAAAGGCCAATGCACTTGCGCACCTCAAATCCTGGCAGATAGCCAGAAAAAATGAGATTCAAGGGAAGCTAGATGTGTACTGCACCGGGCATGACAGAAAGCTTACTGTGCACAAAATGGAGTCATAGCTCAAGTCCAGAGGGTCTGAACAACAATTTGGAGCAGTGTACACATTTGCACACATTGGACAAGTTGAGCGCATGCACAGAACATTGATGGGCAAGGCCCAATCTATGTGCCTAGCAGTGGGGTGTCTGGCAAACATGTGGGATGAGTTCTATCATCTGGCTTCACATCTACATAAAAAAACACTCATCAAATTCCTTCAAGAAATTACTCCATATGAGGCCTGGACTGGGTGCAGACCTGATTACTCCTATATGAAGGAAATTGGATGCAAAGCTTTCGCACTGATACTGACTAAACTCACATAATCCAAAGATTTATACTCAATCTATTGAATGCATTCTTGTCAAGTATAGACTGAACTCTAAAGCATATAGATGCTATAAACAGAGCACAGGAAAGATATATGAAACATACTATGTAAAATTTTGTGAGAGCCACAACAGTCACCCCCAGCCCTGCCACTCTGACTCAATCCAAAAATCCTCCACCCACTCCTGACGAGACCACTGATCACAATATATAGCCAGATGTGCTTGACAATGACCTCATGTCTATTGACATGCCAAACCTTTAGTCACAGCTGCCCCAACCACAGCTCAATCTCCATGAACAGCTGCAGCTACAGCTATGCAGATTCAACTGTATTCTGATTCCTACAACCAGAGCCAACTCAAAGAGCACATCGGACTAGATGCAGAAGACAGTTCAAGAATTAATCAAGGCAGGTGAACATGTGCAAATGGCCCAAGCACTTTGAAAGGTCACAGGACAAAGAGGTGCGGTGGTTGATCCAGTCTAGCTTACAAATGACACAGGTATGGAGGATCAGAGGACCGAGGACTCTGATTTAGACCCTGCTATTCCTGACCTGACTGATGTTGCATCATCTGATGATCTTGATCAGTTACTTATTGCCGCTGACCAAATCAACAGCAATCACTCCACCCCATCAGGCCTCTGCAACAAGCCTCATACATGGCAAGAAGCAAAGAGCTCCAATGATTCTGAAAAGTAGGAGGCAGCTTACCAAGATGAATTGAAATCTCTGCATGAAATAGGAGTTTATAAACTGATACCATGCTCAGAGATCTCTGCAGGACAAAAAATCAAATCTGATAGACCCATGTTCAAGATCAAGCAGGACAAGCATAGGAACGTGGTCTGTTTCAAGATGAGACTCATCTTTTGAGAATACAAGCAGATACAAGGGTGTGACTACACTAAAACTACCTCATCAATAGCACAAATAAAATTATGGCACATTTTATGACACCTTGCAGCATTCAAAGGCTGAGACATAACTCAAATTAATATCAAGACAGCCTTTTTGTATGGCATTCTTCTAGATGACAAGAAGCAATACATGCAACAGCCTGAAGAATTCGAGGAGAAAGAGAATGAGGACTGGGTCTGGATGATTGAGTACGGCATAAAGCAGGCAGGGTAGATTGGAACAAAACTATGAATGAGAATATGATATCTTGAGGTTTCAAACGACTACTGTGCAATTCTTGCATTTATGTCCATACCACTGACCAGGGCACAATCATTGCAGCACTGCATGTCAATGACTTTCTTTTCATCATGAGCAGTAAAGCAGAAAACAATCGCTTCAAGGAGCAAATAAGGCAAGTCTGGACCATATTGAATCTCAGTATGCCTTGCTTTGTGGTTGATATTGCAGTAGATTGGAACTATTCAAACAATACTGTTAAATTGTCACAAGTAGCACTCATCGACAAAATTATAAGTCAGTTTGGTCAGAAGGACATGCACCCCCTTATGCTACCAATAGATCCCAACTCAAGACTGTGACATGTTAATTGTGACACACTATCTTGGAAAGAATGTCAAGCCCTTGATTGAATCTCCTACTGACAACTCATTGGCTGCCTGCTGTACCTCTCTATCTCCACATGACTAGATATCGCTTTTGCAGTCCAACAGCTCTTTCAGTATCTCAACTTATATACCATCCTGCACTGGAATGCCACTATATGTCTGGTTTGATACCTTAAGAGGACACAACACCTACAGTTACATTTGGGGAGCAAAACAATGGATCTGACTGGAACTTAGGATCTGGGGCAATCTCATGGGTGGTGAGAAAACAATGTATAGTGGTGGCATTCTCTTGTGAGGCAGAATATATAGCAGTCTTTGAATGCACTCAGGAGTGTATCTGGCTCAGAGCACTTCTCAAGGACATCGGAATAGACTTCACTGCTACACCAACATGTATGTTTTGTGACAACAACTCAGCTATTGCCCTCTCTGAGGATCCACTCCTTCACACTCAAGTTAAATACATGGATATCAAGTATCATTTTCTATGAGAACATGTCCAATCCAATGAACTGATCCTGCACAGAACCTCTTCTAAGGAGAACACCGCTGACATTTTTGCCAAACCCCTGTTGAAACCTGTGTTTCAATATCTGTAATCTTGTTTAGGCTTGTGGTAGTACCATGTTCCAACATGAGGAGAAGTATTATACATGGTGAAAAGGAGTGTTGAACAAACAATAAATGAGTAAAGTGCCACCACACATACTCTCTTTGTCAGATGGCCACTACGCAAAAAGCTTTGACATGGCCACTGCACTGAAAGCTTTGACAATGACCATTGTTTTACAGATACTTATATATACATACTTTAGATAGACTAAACCCTCAGTTGATTATATGAGACTGAGAGTGAGTTCCAAACTTATACTTAGTTACATACTGATACTTACTGTCCAAGTAGATTTAAGCTTACTTGATCTACTTAGGTACAGTACAAATACAGTCAATTATACGAGACTGAGGATTTAAGCTTACTTGATCTACTTAGGTTCTCTTATACATAGTCTGCTTTCTAACAACCTCACATTGAAATATATATTTATTTTTTTAAATAAATTACTTAGCATGAGGAACCTGGAGCCCTTGTCAAAAGTGATCAAGCACAGCCACAAGCTCTTTGGCACTCACAGTCACAACTACATTAGCAGTCATAATACTTATGACATCAATCGACCAGCTTCATTTACTGTTGATTTTGATGGTACTGCATGGACCAGTCATCCAATCATGATATCTTGCCTTCTGAATACAAGGCTAAGAAGCAGTCTACTAAAAATGTATACTGATTAAAGTTTGACTACAACTTCTTAGCTATTTTTGAAGCAAACGGTCCTGTAACTATTTTATAATTCTCTTAGGTGACTGTCAGCTAATTTCTACCACAGTATGCATGCAGATGTGACAGATATAATACAACAGTGGTCTGATACATATATCACCTATTACACAGTATGTGCTATATTAGATAGGACCAATTTGCTATTCATTCCATGTGTTTATGCAATAGGAGGAGCAGGTTAGTAGTGATTTTCTGGTTTCAGTAATTGAAATGAAACACGATTCATGCCTCAAGAGTCATCTTTCTAGCTACAGGAAAGGAAAAGGTTAATATCTTCACCCAAGTCCTTGATCATCTTAAGAATGGCTTACCTTCTGCTTATGTGAGACCTGTATATCCTGGTCATCTTTATTGGTTTGTCAATGATGCTGCATTGGCCAAGATCCAGTATTCTCGCACTCAACTGAAGTTGTGAGACATACATGAAGCATTTTTCTTGTTCATAGCAGAGATTCAGTCTATAAATGCTTGTATCCTCTTTTTCTTGCTGATTCTTGCTCTATACTACATGTATCAAAGCGAAAGTAACTATGCTAGCAAATGATGATTCCTGAGCTTCTTGTTTCTTGGCCGCCTGAATGGTAAAATCTTAAGTATGCATCTATTGGCCTGCCAGCGCTATTCCTGGCTCTGAATGCTGTGTAACAAATAGATTACACATGATTAACTACATTGCTTTGTAAATAACATCATAGTATTGTAAGCTGGACACAGGTAAGCTGCTCCTGGCAAAATGGTTTGCCTCCCTGTTGATACAAAGTCAAAACAATTTAAATAGGTTCTGACTACAGAACAGAATATGAGTGCGAGAGTGAGTTCTAGCCAGAAGCTGGAGAAGGTGCCAGTCATAAATGACGACTAGATATGAAGTGGATGGAAAGCTCTTTTGTGTGAGGTATGAGTAATAGTGAGGTTCCATAAAACATGAACCAAGGAGGTAAAATGTGCTGCAAGTCTGTGGTGAAATGAGAACTGCGGACAGATTACAGGAGGAGTAGATTATTCTTACCTAATGTTTAACAATGCACTTGTGACCAGCCTTTTACAGACTAGCTGTGACACAGAAGTTGCTTTTGACTATTTGGAATAGCATAATCATCAGGATAATTGAGGCAATGTTTGCAGTGATGTCTTTGTATCTATGGTCAGCTAATTGTAGTAATAGTGTAGTGAATGGGCTTACTGGGATTGTTGCTCAGCATTTGCAGCACCTGTTTATTGGAACAACATGTACATGTTGCTGTGAACATATAAGATGTCACTTAGAAAAAGGCAAGTTCTGTCTTACCAAGAACAATTGAAATCATCAATCCTAAGCTCCATGGGCTCTGATCCATTTGCACCGAGATAATGCCTCACACTTGATAAGTAGGTATCAGAAAGATGTCAAGGACCCTATGGCACACTGTACACCTGCTGCAACACGCCACAGAAAATCCTACTTGGTACATGGTAGAGCCTAGTGTGAGGAGGATTGACTATGAGGTGATAGCGATGCAGGGCCCAGACTAGAGAAGACAGTTACAAATGAGTTTATCAAGAGCGTTGTCTAATATGAAAGTGAAAGTGAGGGACAAATAGGAGTAGAGAAGAGGAAACAAGTTCCTGCATGAGTCAAATGTGCAAGGACTCAGGCTGGATGTGAAATACTAATTTTACTTGTGTTGCAACTGTCCCTGTAAATAAATCGACAAGCTCTTGGAATGTGTATGAACATGCAAGCACATAGGGTGTGTGGTGTACATGAGTGCATGGAAGTGATGTGTTGTTAATGGATGAGTCCTCAAGTCAATCTGTGTAAGCCATGTCCTTGCATCTAGCCTTGTTTCTGACTTGAATTGCAGGGATACAGATGCAGTCAAATATCTACTTTGCAGCATGATATGTCAGGACCAGCTGATTCTTGGAGCTGATATGCTGCTGTTGTTCCATCGCACAATGATACATTCTCTGACTCTTGACTACACTGCTCCTGCCAACTATTTGCTGTACTACAAGCATGCCATGGCATACTTCTTCTTGTCCCAACATCCTGCTGCACTCAAAGACTTTGACAGAGTCTTGTCTTTGAATACTAATCTCATGGAAACATAGATACACATGCAAGAAGGTTATTTTGACCTTGCTAAGAAGTTGTTAACATGGTATAGTCAGAGCAAAAGGAGAAAATGGCAAACAACAGAGCTGCAGAGAGAGTATCAACCACAGAAATAATAGTGGAGGCAAAGATAGAGAGAGAACATAAGAGCCAGCTGTGAAATGTATGCATAGAAAGTGCCAGTGCCACATTGCGCAGTGCAAGCCACTCAATTGACATTTAGTTCATCTGCATCAAATACGCCCTCACTGTTGGTGATCTCCCATGCATGATCTGTTTCTCTTCTTATTCAAAATTAACATTTGTGCTACCAGCTACCTGCCACACCTCCTTCCACCCTCAACAACACTCACAACTCTCTTCTGCCTTTCTTATTTCATATTGTCATTAT
>QFEW01004641.1:0-10185 GCA_003316525.1 Termitomyces eurrhizus | reverse complement strand
CGGGCTAGAGTTGAGTTTCCTCTTGGAAGATAGTCAGTAATGTCACGATTCTCGAGACAAGTCCCACCCGAATTCAAAACGCTAGGACCCTATCAATCTTTTCCTTATGATTCAGCTACCTTATTATTTCATCACTTCGATTTCACGCGCTACACGAACTTCTCAGACTTTCTATAAAAACTCTATTGACTCCTTTTAATTCTCCTATATAACTTACTATAAAAACCCATGTATTTGATAGAGTTGTTACACGCTAGTAGAAGAACAGAGACTCAGAGTGTTTTCGGACACGTCTGAGGTAGGCAGTACGTAACTATGTGAATAGATGTAATGGGGGTGATAACGGGTAAAAAGACTTTGTTGATGCAGGTTCAAGGATAAAAAATAAAGAGAGTATACTAAAAAGGAAAGACACACACATAACGAGGGTATGTTTGGGATCTTTGACCCGGTTTGTTGGAATAGGTCTCCCGTAGAGTAATACAGAAATTAGTCCTCAGTCACACTAAGAAAGTATGTGTACGACTGATTTATTTACCTGTAGAGTAATACAGAAATTAGTCTACAGGAGTAATTAATATGTGTATTCCAGGATGTAAGTAAAACGATGCTCACCCTCAGTCACACTAAGAAAGTATGTGTACGACTGAGGGTGGCACTTTGTTATCATTTGTTAAAATAGAAAAAAAAATCAAACACCAAAGACTAGCAAATACCAATTGCCAGGGGTGCATAGAGAAAAAGATATCTGAAAGAGGTAAATCACTAACGCGTGATTTCTAGATGACGTAATGTAGAGGTGAGCAAGTCTCTTATCTTCAACATTGCCGACAGTTGTTCCAACAGTATTCATTACCAGTGGTAATGAATACTGTTGGAACAACTAGCAGGCCACACTTGATCCTCACTTATGCCAATCTGGACCTCAAGAGAAAGTGATCAAGTATTTAGATAAGCTGTTTTGCAACGTTGCCATAGAATGGTTGATTGCAACAAATCAGGTATGTTACTTGTCTGAAGTTGTGAAACCAGTTTCTTTGATAGTTCATTTTATTTTGACAGCCAATTTTGGCATTAGAACATCCCAAATTTCATGAAATGATTAACATTGCCTCTCACACTACGGATAGTATCAAAATTCCAGGCAGGAAAGCAACACAAGAATGTATAATGGATATGTTCAGAAAGAATTTGGTGGATCTCCAGCATTGTCTGAATGTTTGTGAAGTTTACTCATAATTATATACTGAATTATATCCAACTCATTTGGCTTTCATCTAGAGTGATGCTGTCAAAGATAAGGTCAGCTTGAGTTGTGATGCCTGGCAAGCTGGAAACAGGACACTTATTATACTGTCACTGGACAATAGATTGAGGAAGTATCTCCTAGCATTTGGGTGGCTAAGAGTGCTCTCTTAGGCTTCACATTAATGAATACTGCTGCTCATAATGGGGTTCAACTTGGACAAACCCTCTTTAAAATTGTCCAGTGTCTTGGAATTGAACATAAAGTAAGATTTTATTCTTTTTTTGTGTGCTTTGATGACTGATGTCATATAAGATTGGGTGGGTTACTTGTGACAATGCTTCAAACAACTTGACAATGTTTCAAAACTTTGCAGAACATCTTGTTTCCTGTGAATCTTGCAAGACTCAAAAAATGAAGCAATGAGAATGGAAAGCATGTCATATCTGGTATTCTTTCTATTTGCCTCAGTTTTGCTTGATTATTTATTTGTTTTGGTTTATAGATGCCTTGCACATGTCATCAATCTCGCTACTCAAGCTGTAATTGGCACATACAGTCTATCAAAGCACTATAATCCAGCCAATCCAGAAGAACATGAACCAGATATTGAAGGTCAAAGCTGTGATGTAGTTGGGCTTGTTTGTGCAATTGTAGTTAAGGTAATTTTTGCATCAATTGTTAGAATAGTATACTGATATCATAATATCTTGATTAAGTGCAATCATCAGCAAAGCAGAAGGCAACCTTCCTGAAGCTTCAGAGCAATGACAAGGGCAGGCTAGGAAAGCAGCCCATTACTCTCCTCATAGACATGAAAGTCCAATGGTTCTTGACTTTTGTCATGCTGCAACATGCTGAGAACTTGAAAAAGGTATGTATTCATACATTTGATATGATGAAATGTCTTATACTATTATAGTATATTAATACATTCATTTGAAACATCTCTTGTGATGAACCCAGTGTTGAGAAGCAGGCAAAAATGGTCACTTTAAGAGTTTCTACAGAGAAATGGGTGCATGTGAAGAATCTTGTGAGACTTTTACATGTACAACACTTCTAAACTGTCATTTACTTGTACTGATCATTTCTTAGTTTGCTGATAATGCTCAGCAGGCATTTTCTGCAGAGGGTGCTCCTACACTCCACAATGGTATTTCTGCACTGGAGGCACTGCATGAGGCATGGTCAAAGCATTGTAATGTTGTACAATATTCTGAGTTTTGGAATGCACTCAGGGCAGGTATTGAGAAGATTGAGGAATATTATAAGAAGACAGCAGAATCTCATGCATATCCATTTGCTATATGTGAGTATAAACCAGCTTATTGATTTTTTTATAATTCTTCTGAGTATTTCAGTTCTTGATGCTAACACAAAGATGTTATATTTTAAGAAACACTGGTCCAAAGAACTTCAAGCTGAGGTTCTGAAGAGTGCAGAAATGATTGTAAGTCTTTATTTATCTCTTCATAATTCCTTCTAACAGTTTTTTAGTTCAAAAAGCACTTTGAAGAAATGTATGATGGATCTGGAATACCTTGTTGGAAGCCCATGGCCTGTGCATCAAAAATTAAGTGTCTTCTTGCAGAGAATTCAACTGACATTGAAGATTTTGAGGACAATGATCTAGCTGTGGAGTCAGAGCCATGGTGTTATGAGTTTAACCTCTATTGACATTGTTCCTGAGGGAATGCCCCTTGTCTGCTAGTGGGGTGTATATACTTTTCTTATTCAACTTGATCTTTGAGCTCACAAAATACTTTTAAATGAGCTCTCAATATATTCCTGTCTGAGCCTCACTTGCTCATGATCATTTTCCAATTTTAGCCTCTTCAGTTTCCAGTGAGCATGTCTTTTCAGCAGCTGGTATCACAATTAGCAAATGTCACAATTGGCTTCATGGTAATATTGTGGAGGCACTTCAGTTTTTGAAGTGTGCCTTACAATCTGACCTTCTATTTCATAAGTCCACACCATCCTCAGTTCTTGAGACTGAACTTGAAGCTGTAGATGATGACAGTGACCTGGATCAGGAGGATATTAAGGAATGGAAACCATTGGACACCTTAATAGACGTAGATGACAGTGACAATGATATGTAGTTTCAAATTATATAATTTTGATTACCTATACTTACTACAGGCCATGGCTTAGGCCCAAGCTGAGCCAGGCTAGGCTTGAGCCCCTCCTAAAGCCTGGCTTTGAATATGTACAAGCTGGAGCTTCATCAGGCTGAGCCCAAGCTGTGGCTTTCAGGCCAAGCCAGGCCCTGCACAACACTAGTTACCACTCAGTGTGCAATCAACACAATTGACTTGTTCTTGTGTGCTTGTTATACTGAACTTCAGTTTTCTCCAACCTTGAACAGGTTCCTGACAAGTAACATGCATCTTAACAGCTTAAACCCTCAATGTCTATTGTCATGATATCAATAATTGCACACCGATCTGACTGGTGAATGATGAATATCACATCTGTGGCACAGACACCTTAGATACTAATACATACAAAGAAATTTGTGCAGACTTGTAATTATGTACCACATTGTATTCTGTGAAATTTGCTGCTCTTGATGACAATTATATATGCATATGTTACTGCTAATACATTATAATACAACACAAGCTGGTTTGGGCAAGACCCAATATGGGTTACTCCAGACCCTTGCGTTAGCCATTTTTCCCAAGATAACAATGAACATGGCTAGAAGAAGACAGGTCAGCCGTGATTCCCTGTTGAGAAGCTAGGAGTCCACAATGCATCACATGATGACCTTGTGATTCCCCACAAGTAGTGTGGCTCCTATGCTCCATAAAATAGGGGAGATCAACTCACTCTCTCTATTCCCTACTTCTGAAAGACTAGCATAAATCTTAAGACAGACTCATGCAATGTTGGAACAGCCTGTAAGTAAGGCATGAGAATTTGTTCATGCTTTGAAAGATATCCATAAAAGGTGTTACTTGACTAGCGACCGATGGCCTTCATGGCCTCAAATGGATCATCTTACAACAGGTATTCTAGTGTAGCTCCAATGTGAAGACTATGACCTTGTAAAGGTTCTAAGTTGGCCGCTTTTGCTGCTTTCATTAAAACTTCTAAGAACTTTTTCTTGATGAGAGGCATGGGCTTTCCTTTTTTATTTTTATATGCAAACAGAGGGCCCTTTTCAGAAGAGTCATTTACCTGAAAGTGAATGTCCAAGGCATCTTTGGAATCTAAGAGATTGTTTTATTTAGCCCACAACACTGTCTTCCCATAGACTGCTGTCTTGGTTCTGGGGATGAAAAAGGCTGTGGACTGACACCCTGAGTGGTCAGTAGAATAAGACACGTTACTAGGTTTAATATGGAGGGATGGGTCAAAGAAAGATAAAGTTGGCACCATGAACTTCCCTAGCCTCGCTGCAGCATAGAAAACCATCGATACGATGCTGTACCAGCAGTCAGGGACACACCATGCACCAGAAGTCAAAATAAACATTTAATTATGGGTTGAAAACTGTAAGCCTCCTGGTAGCAGTCTCAACAAATTATATCTCCAAAAACACCCCAATAAATACACAGAAAAGTACAGAACAACAGACAGGGACCAGCTCAAACTATCAGCTCAACAATAGTCCAACCACTGTAATGGGGAGAGGAAGCATGGGAGCTGGCAGAAGTGACAAAATGGGATCAAATTGTGGTGATCTAGATCAAAGATCAGATCTGACAATGACACAACCAAAAGGGGAAAGAAAAGAAGCATGAAATGCAGGGAAGTGCTAAAAGGGGAAAAGAAGAATCTATGAATAGGATCATGCTAAATGGAGCAGAAGCAAATGGGGAAGTGGCAATCAGAAACATCCAGAGGAATGGTAGAACAAGAAGTTGAATGGTGAAACTGGTGTCACCGAAACAGGCCTCCCAAAAGGGAAATTGGACTATCAGATATGTTCCGGAGGTTGGGGAATTTACAACAAAGAATCATGTGTAGATAGTGGTCTGTGCACCAGAAAAACAGTATAAATAGCCCAAGTTTAGTAGAGAATAGGCAGGCAATTGATAGGCAAAGGCTCAGTGATTCTCAGGGAGTGAATTGCTTAGGCTGGAGTTTGCTGAGAACCCTCTGCATTTCAGAAGATTAGGATTTGCACTCAAAACATTAATACATCAACTTTGTCATCAAGTCAGTGTGAATTGAGAGTCATACTCTACACCAGCAAGCCCCAGAACTAATAGTAATACTCACACCAAGTACTACACCGTTGTTGTGCAGGCACTTAAGAATGCTGGGGTGCAGAGAGAGCATTTTTTCTTCTTGGATGAGTTTGGAGCAAACTTGTCGGCAGCTCTCATCAGTGTCTGTAACCTTGCTTTGTCAATGTCCCAGCTGACATTATGCAACAGGTGCCATGCCTGATCCCAGTGATAAAGTTCTTTATTGCTGATTTAGAGTAAGCACCTGCTAACGCTGCAACAAATGCTTCTAATATGCTATGTGTGACTGGAGCTCAGACTTCTTCACTGATCTCTCTAAAGTCATAGAAAATGTGAAATAATAAGAGACCAGTGCCATAGGTGGCTTTTGTGGAGTCAGCCCAGGCAGCACTCATCACAGCAAAGATGTTATCGGCTTCTCAATCCAAGTGAGCTATACTGCTATCTTCTTTATTGTTCTCACAAAGCTTGGGAGACTTCCACAGCCTCAACCTATCTTGAGCTGCCACGTGACGTCTCAGTGGGGATGACACTAGCTTAAGTCCTTCAGGGTACGGCATTGGCTTGTGCTTGTCTGCTGTCCTGACTACTTCAACCCTCGAGTCTTTTAATTTAGCTCACCTCCCAGTTCTTAGTGAATTTTCACCACTCATTGCCTTGCTGCGCTGACCTCGCTTGGAGTTTTTTGTGGTATGTCATTCATGTCTTTGCTGTGTCTGGGGATATAAGCTCTTGATCTTTGGACTGGATTGTCTTCTGGGCATCTAGCAACATCAAGGTTGACAACAAATTCAGAGGCCCACTCTGGTATGGGAATGGTAGGTAATAAGAGGTCTTTGTGGAGGTATTGCCCCCTGGAGGGCCCATCTGCGGGGTTCAACTTACTGGGTATGTATTGTGTTGATACTGTGATATCAAACTGCATGCAAATCTCATGGACTTGTTTAAAGACTTCATTGATTCTCTTGTTTTGGCTTTTTCCCACCCACCATCCTTCGACCATCTCTGTGTTGTCTCCAAATAACTTGAAGCACTTTTCCCCACTGCATGTGCATGCAACACTGATGATGCCCAAAAGTAGATCAGTAGCAGATATGGTTTATAGCTACTGACCTGTGTAAAATGCATTGGACGTGCTAAAATTGAGGAAGTCCCAGGCAGTTTCCAGAGAACAAGTCAGAAAAATGAGTTATACAGCAAGATTTGGTCAAAGTTGGTAGTGATTGTCAGCAAGGAAGTGCAGCAAAGAGGATGCAGGAAGGGAACTAAAGGCTTAGCAATAACTAAGCTGTGTGATGCCTGCCATAGGTGCAAGGTGCATAGGTTCCATAAGCGTAACTGCAGCAAGCAGGCTAAGAGCGTTTAGACAACTGGCGACTATGAATTTAGTCAGCTCAAAAGTAATCTGAACTGTAGAGTGAACTGAGGGGTGTATGGGGTACTTTGTTTGTGCTTTCGAACTAGTGACAACAGTAAATATTTATAGCAAACTGAGTTTGCCATTGCTAAGCTGCTAAGTATTACCAAGAAGCAGCAAACTAGAAAGAGTGTAAGTAGTTGCCATGCATTAAACTAAATACTGAGAAGTTAATGAGAATGCTGTCTGTCCAAGTAATGAGAAGGCACTAAGCGGTGCCAGGTGCCAAGGTAACATGCCAAACTGTCAGTCATGGGAAAATGCCATTATTCTAACTCATAAGCGCTGCTAGCAGCTAGTGGTACCATATGCTTCCTGAGTGATGCCATCTGTCAATGCTTGCCGATGGCACTATCACTGATCAGGTATGTTGGTTGCTGTGTGTGGCTATTAAAAATGGCTTAAAATGAATAAATCATGTGCACCAAGTTCAGAACAAGTGCGGCAAGGTTTCTGGAGTCAATACTGAGCCTGCTGTTGATGTGCCTAGCCTGTATGGGGTCCTATTAATGCTTTCTACCAGAAAGAAGAACTCCACCACTTCTGCCCAGTTGATATCTTGCCCTTGATTCCTCCATTCTGGCTTGAGCTTCCAGGCTCGCCAACGTTTGCCAATGGTAATCCCAATGCCCATAGAGGAACTGGCATTGGAGAAGGCTTGGACATTGAGGTATGGTTCTGCTTCTGAAATTGCTTTCTCCATTGGCTCACGAAGTACTCCCTTCTACTAGCACAAAGTCTTTGTTAATTCTCCTTGGAGGAGTTCTCAGCATGAAAGAACAGTTATGGAACACTCCCATAAAGGCCTCTAAGCTGGTGAGGTAAGCACACCTTCTTGATACCATGTAACAGGAGTGTAATAGTTTTCCATAAAGTTTTTGAGCCTTGTCCAGATTGTGAGCTCTTGCCTTTTCCCATTCTGCAATGGCTTGTAAGTATTGCTCCCTCTTTTCTCTAGAAATGCTAACTCAACAATCCTTAATATTCCAAGTAAACCCAATGTAAGGCACGCTGTCTCTGAATGGAATATCCTTTCCTCTCTTCTATGAGATGCTGATGTGGTAGAGGAGGAAGAGTTGTTGATGGAATCAGGCTAAGGGTGACGTTGGGCAAGTGGATTGGGTTTGACTACTGGAACGACAAGTACAGGTAAAATGGAGAAGAAGCGTTTGAGCGAGACGAAGGTGACAAAGGACAAAGCCAGATTAGGGAATGGATTGTACAAATAGGGCAAGGGAAAAAATAGAGTTTGGAATTACGAGACCGACTAGCGGTCAGAAACAGAATTGGGGTGGAATCGATGATTCAAAACGGTCTGGGGAGTAGATCGTCGATACCAAGAACACGTAGAATAAGTATAAAAGGCGAGAAAAACATACGAATAGGGAGGTTTTTTCTACACCCCGTAATCTCCTGTCTTGAGCTCTGCTTGTTTCGTGCGCCTCGTAATACTGTCTCGTCGCTGTCTGATCTGGTCTTGGGTATCGTCTTGTCTGACATACTTCTGGCTTGTCGACGTCCGATCTGGTGTCAAACACCGTGTGTCCGCTGTCTTCAGCGGTGTTCTCGGCTCTTCTCGGCTTCTCAGTGATCTTGCTTCTCAGTCACGGCTCTGCCTCTGTCAGTCTTATCTCTGTTCCGTCTATCTTGGCACTGTCTTCAGCAACTCGAAATTCTGGTCTCTCTATCTCGGCTTGATTCTCATCTACTGCGGCTCGCTTCTCGGCTTGATTAATCTTTACAGCTTCTCTATTCTCGCAATTCTCTGGGGTTTTATATTCTCGACTACTGTGCTGTCTCTGTTACTCTCTTTACTGGAATCTGTCTAGGGCTTGACTACGCTTGTTTCTTTTATTCTTACCGGTGCTTATCTACCGCTGGTCTACGAACTTCGTCACGTTGCAATGTTCAGCACCTCACGCGTACAGCTCTCTCTCACATTTTTCCATCAAATTCAACCTCTATCCTTATCCTCCGCTTTCGACTCATTCTTCTTCGTATTTGATCCATCAGATACTCCATCCCACGTCCACACCGAGCTTATCAGACAAATTGTTGATGTCTTGCATTGCATATGTGAACTCACAGTCTCCAGCTGATCTGGGAGAAGCTCCTGACAGAGCCACAACTATGTGAGCCATATCCTCGTTGTATGCTTCAGGAATATCATCATGGTCTAACTTTCCCTGATACCAAATCTGTTCACCTCTGTGACTTTTTCCTCCGTTCCTACTAATCTCGCTTTTCTACCTTCTACAGTCTGTATTATATGATTTGATGAACTCTTTTCTAATCTGGAAAAACACATGATCATCCACCTATTTAGACACTGGACCCATTCTGTTTGCTCAAAAAATTTCTATACCTGCATCCTCCACTTTTCCATAACAACTGTATCGAGAAGCAAGCCTAAAACAATCCATTGTGTCAATCACATATAGGTTTGGCTTGTTGAGCTTAATGACCAGGCCAGGCCATTGGGAGGGAATGATTGGAATAGTGTGATAAGCTTTTCGCATGTCCTGCACCGCTGCCTGGGACCCTGGGGGGGAGCCTCACAATGAGTAGATAAATACTGCTGAATATACCTCAAGTGCAGGGAAATCAAGAAGAATTGATGGTGCTATTAATTGAATGTATTCCACTTGAGTTTGATGGAGTGTGCAGATGAGACAAGTCCTGTATAAGTCTATACTTTCCAGGTTTGTTAGGCTTGGTGATGATCCACAGCAGAGATGTCTGAAAAGGCCCAAGGATGGCTTCAACTTGTTCTTTGTTAAATGGTCCCAGGTACTGATCCTTCTCAAATTCCACTGCAATGATCTTATCAAACTCAGGGGCCAGTTTCCAGACTGAAGCACCGTTTGGAGAAGTGAAAGTTTTGTATATCCTGACAATGCCGACATCAAACCCACTCCTGAGACAACTGGCCAGATCTGGAAAAACTTCAGCTGCCCCTGCTCTCTCCAGTTCTTCCTGCCACTCAGCCGGTTTGTAGGGTGAAGTGTCAGAAACCCGTTCAGAAATCTGAAGAACTTAGAACAAGAGAGAGAGAACAAGTTAGGGGACCCTTAAACCACAACCACCATGTGCACCGCTAACACCGGATGCAGCGGATGCGCCTAGCAAGCCGTCTCGCCACTCAGACACCTCTAATAGAGGACTGCCTAGCAAGCAGACCATAAGGGTCCCCCCCCAGAGGAAAAAATACCCCTCATGAGAGGGTGAATGTGGCAAAACCACGTACTCAATGACAACACGCTAATACTACGGTTTTCGGAACACACGGTATACGTAGAAAGGAACCCCCCCCC
>QFEW01004639.1:0-27915 GCA_003316525.1 Termitomyces eurrhizus | reverse complement strand
TACATCGAAATGGTGACGGATGCCGTCGTCGGAACGATCCAGTGGAGTCTCGAGTGTGGGAGATATGGGCATTTCGGAACCTTTGGGACCGTAAAGGCACCGGTTTTGGGGGATGTAGTGTTTAATATGGATTTCTTGTAGAAATATCACAGGAAGCCGAAATTTCAGTTCCCACTATGGAGACTTCGTCGGAAATATTTTTCATTCGTTAACATCCAACGTCACGATGTGAGCGCTGAGCATTGAAATTAATTTGGACATGTCCAATTGGCAAAAGACTGACGTCAGAGGAGCTGGACATGCATAACAGTGAAGAAAGTTCCAACGAAGCCATTGAAAGAGAAACAAAGAGAGTGGCGCGTATCAAGAAGTCACGTGTAGAGTTGGCAATTGCTGGAAATGATGGAACCAGAAATGGTAGACATCGAGGGCGGCAATTCTCGATTTGTGGTACTTGGTTCGAATCTTCCATGAGAATTAATTCAACGCTTTCGGCTAGATATCAGAAGGTTAACGCCAAGAACGCGAATCTTGATAAAGATAAGCATCTTATCTCCGTTTTCACCGAGGCGTATCTACACCTATATTCCATGCCTAGTTAGGCGCGATTTTCTTCCCATACGCCTTCCTTCAATAATACGTTATCAGCGGATGACCTGCCTGATGGCCGACTGATGGCCTCACAACCGTGGTGGCCGGCCCAACTTGCTGAGAACAAGTTCAGAAATAAGTGCTGTATTATTGAAGGAAGGCATATGGAAAGAAAATCACGCCTAACCAGGCATGGAATGTAGGTGTAGATATGTCTTGGTGAAAATAACACAGATATGTTTAGGCGCCTGCTGTCCATTATATATAAATTATCTGTTTGTGTCGGAAAAATTCCCAATGCATTATCAGGCAAAAATTCGGATCAGACCAAATCAGGACCTCAAACTTTCTGAATCAGACCTGATTAGATAGATACAAATCAGATCAGACATTCATAGTATTATTATAATATTGAAATTAATATTAATCAATGTGTTTGCGTGATTCAGAATCTTAGACTCTGAATCATTGACATTGAGCTCTCTACGTCGTGTAGTTGTCCCCATGGACGTACCTCGGCCTCCAACTTTATATGGCCACACAAGATGTAATATTTGCGGAGAGATCTGTAAGAGCCAGGGGATTGGAACTCACAGGAAAGCATGCATGAAGAAATGAGCAAAAACACAGCAGGATGCAGCATTTTTTGAGGAGTTTGACTTGTCCTTACACAGGTAATATTTTGGAACACTCGATTCAAATATTCTGAAAAGATAATGTATTTTATGTTCAGATTCAGATGAAGGTTGAAGATCCCAGTCTGCATCAAATGATTTGGATTCATTGGAGCACCATTTATTCAGACATGACAATGATGCAGATTCAGATACAAGTGCTGAGTCTCAATGCATGACAGGTAGGCCTTGTTTATCATCTTAACAGCTTATTTTCCTATAATACAAGATGTTAATGAAGCATCAATTTTACTTTTAGATTGGACTCTTGACAGTATTGCATGCTTAATGATCAGGGTGGCTTTGAATCTTTTATTAACTTGATTGCAATGCCTGCATTTGTATTGGATAACTTTGAACAAGAGATAAGCATTAGTTTTTACCATATTTTGCCCTAAATAATCTCCCTTCAAAGAAGCCTGAGTCATTCAAAAGCTGGCTTGTAAACTGAAGATGTTTTCAAAGTTAAGTATCATTCCCTGCAACTTCCAGATTTTAAACTATGGAGACCTTTAAATTCATGTCTCAATGCTCAAATTGCTAAACTGGGGCTCAAAGCAGCTCTCAACCAGTCTCAGTTAGATTACCTTATAAAATTATCGAATTGAGCCATTGCCTGTAGTAATGAAGATTTGTTCACTCTAAAAAATGCCACTGATCTGAAAAAGACTTGGCAAAAGGCATCTGAGCTCCAAACACAAGTGAGTAAGATTAAAATATGTATTTTATTTTATTAAAACAATTCATTAGTTTGAGACAAAGAAAGATCAAGTTCCATATAAGGGTGTTGTGAAAGATTTCAAGATTTGCATGCATGAACCCTGGAACTGGGCCATTGAAAATGTTGTTGATGACACTGCAATTGCACCATATATTATTTGAAATGCACAGAAACAATACAAATGAACAGTGACTGCTTGGAAGCATTTTATAACTGAATCATAGATAGGTGATGAGGCTTGAACAGCTCAAGTATGTCATAATTAATTGTAATTTAAATTTCAAAGACTTAATTTTGCTGTGTTACTACATCTTTGAATCAGTTATGTCTATCCAACAATTTTAGCAGCTAAACTCCTGCTGTTCATTATATATGCAGATAAAACAAATCTTGCAAGTTTTGGAACAGCAAAAGGATGTCCAATTGTTGCATAATATGCTTTTTTTTCACACTACATTTGGAATACAAATAGCAGAGGTAGAGGTCAAGTAGTTGGCTGCTTACCTGTTTATTATTTTCTTGCATTCTTTGATATCAAACTAACTAATTGTAGGTATATGAGGATACAGCTGAGACAGGGAAAGAAGGCTTTGTCAATTTTAAGATGCAGTCTGGCATGAGAGTTTTCAAATTTTTCTGAAGAAGATCTCCAAGTTTTCTGAGGCTAATGCATAGTCTACAAGCAAAACTGATAACATCTTGCAATGGCTCTGGCCAATCATCCTTTTGTTATTTGCTGACTACAAAGAAATGTAAACATACTACTACTCCAGCTTCTATGATTTTATGGCTAACAAAATTTCAGGTTTATCATATCTCTGATTGTTGGCATATTATCAACACCATTAATCAATCGACATCATTGTCCGATACTGGCCACCCTTTCACCCTTCACATCCTTCACATCATCACCATACATACCTTATTCATTCATTCACTTACTGCACACGACCCTGGCCATTATATACACAGAGAGTATATAAACTAGACATATGGACATGAACCCTCAGTCAATTACCATTGAACTGAGGGTAAGTCGACATTCTGTTACACAGAGTACTATGACAACTGATGTAACCACATGGGTAGATTAACTTGTGTATTCGTCAGGTCTTCAAACAGATTTACACATTAGGTTCTAACAGGTTATGGGCCTTTGCTGACCATGCTCTACACTCACGCTAGAAGGACTCACCTTCATGGAACCTTGCCTTGATCAATTCTCTCTCTCTCTTCACATTATCACAAGACTTGGCATCCTCGGGCCCTGCAGGTACTGATCACACTATACCTATCAGTGTGTCCTTGTTGTACCCACGCTGAAATAGTCCTTTGTTCTCTCTTGCAACGCACACCATGGGATCAACACCCTCTCTCAGAAGTCTGACAGCCATGCAGAACAATGATGCATTGTACCCCCACATTTGACCTGCCAAATTCAATGAACCCCTGTTTGATCACGCCACTGGTGAATTCACAAAATGGTTGAACAAACTCGAGATCTTCCTCCAGCAGAGTGGCCTTGATTGCTACATCTTCACGTCCAAGAAGAGGCCGCAACACCTTATCACCAGCCCTGACCCCATCATGGAACCCAACACCTAGGCTAATTGGCTTGCAAACAATGACCTGATTATTGGCATTATTTGCACAGTGATCTCAGAGGCTGAGCAAGAGAGACTGGAGACCAATGGATCAGTGAAAGAGTGTTACGATGCCCTGAAAGTGAGAGCTCACCGGAAAGGCCCTGTCAAACAAGTAGCCCTCATCTGGGAAGCTCTTTCTACTTACGCACCTGTCTCCGACCCCATTGACACCACTGCCCGAAGAATTTGTGACCTGATCGACCGAGCTTTTGCCATTGGCACCATAGACAAAGACTTGCTCAAGTGCATCGCCTTGCTCAACTGTATCAACAATAGGTCCTTCGAGTCCATCCAGGCCCAGGTGTCACGCGGCCTTGCCGACTCTACAGCAGACAAACCCTACGCCTCCTCACAAATCCGTAAGCTATTCCAGACGGTCGACAGCCTCACTCATCTCTCTAGGGTGGACACCATGCTTGCCGCCCACGAGGGTTCCAAGACTGCCTCTGGTACTCACAACCATGGACCCAGCTTCCCATGTTGCAGCATCTGTTTTGCAGCAGGAATGTCCTGCAGAGGACACACCAAGGAGTGGTGCATCAAGCCTGGAGGTGGCATGGCTGGAAAAACAATCGAGGAATCAAAAGCTGCATGCCAGGCTGCGTGAGGAGGAGGGAACAAGAACAAGACAGTCAGTACACCTGGGAACAGCACTGTTAAAAATGGAATAACCGTCAAAGGGCTAGACGGCCAAGCATACATCGTAGACTTAACACATCTCCAAAAGGTCCAGCTTGAAACAAAGCCTGCTGACTTCGCAGGTGTCACCGACTCCACCATCACAAACACAACCGATTACTTTGAATACAAAGGCTTTATGGCAATCGACGGGGACGATGACGAACCACGAGCAAGCGTAAATTGGGATACGCACACAATCCCAACCATTCCAGGCTATGAAACCATCTTAGCAACCACGGCTGTCATACCATCCACTCTCTCCAGTACTACTCGAGTCATCTCCCTCGCAGAAAACCCTTCTACATGGACTCAGGGGCAACAGTGCACATATCACCGTGCATATCTGACTTTGTCACCCTGCGATCCATCCCTCCACAAGCTGTCAAAGGGGTTGGAGGTACCTCTATCCAGGCCATAGGAATAGGACAGATCCAATTGCAAGTTCAAAATCAAACAGAAATTTACCTCGAAAACGCATTATATATCCCTAATTCCACAGTTTGCCTCATATCCATCTCAGCTCTGGCTATAGGAATGCGCACCACCATCACGTTTAGTCAAACAGGAGTAACCATACTCAACAAAAACAGTGGTACGCTCCTTGCTGCCAGCCCCCTCATTCCAGGACGACACCTATATACACTAGAGCTTCAGTCAGCACTCAATGAACATGCTCTGACTGCTGCACCAACCCCTGTTCACCTGGACACTTGGCACTGGCATCTTGGACACGCCAACTATCAGGTCATAGCCACTATGGCTCATGCAGGCTTGCTCCCAGGTACGCCATCTGCCTCCCTCCCAGCACAACACAAATGGGACATCTGTATTCTTGGCAAACAGACAAAAACACCGGTGTGCAAGATACGGGAGGAAGGGCATAGAGCAGTCAAAAGGCTTCAGATAGTGTGGATAGATCTAGCCGGTCCAATGAGTGTACAATCTTGCACTGGCAACAAATATACCATGGATATTGTTGACAACTTTACGAACATGCCATGGGCAATTCCCCTTAAGTCCAAGTCAGATGCTTTTGCTGCGCTTCAAGCCTGGGAAAGGGAGCAAGAACTTGAAACAGGCAGAAAAGTTGGAATCTACCGAATAGGTCATGACAGCGAGCTGAAAAGCCATCAGATGGAGGCGTGGGTTGCGTCAACTGGAACACGACATGAATATGCTGCGCCATACACATCACAACACATGGGTCACGTCGAATGACTACACAGGACTCTCCAAGGCAAAGCAAGGACCATGTGACTTGCTGCCAAGTGCCCAGATTCATTGTGGGACGAGTTCTATCAGATTGCAGCACACTTACATGCAAAAACAGCAACTAAATCGCTAAAAGGAAAAACACCTTTCAAGCTCTGGCACAACCGCCCCCCCAACTACTCATACATGCACGAGATTGGCTGTTGAGCCTTTGTCCTTATTCAAAACCAGCATAACCCCAAAATCAACGCTTGAGGGATTGAGTGCATACTCATTGGATATGCACAGAATTCCAAAGCTTACAGATGTTTTGACCCTAGGACCAACAAGATCTACGAATTGTACCACGTACAGTTCATGGAACATCATAATGGGCACATTACTCTTGCTCTGACCCCTCTATCAATTGCAGAACTGACACCCACAGATAATGTGCCCACAAACATAACCGAACTGGCGTCGATCACAGACATTAAAAAATTATCAGCAGGTGCCCCATTTGTAATTGATGACAACAACATACCAATTTTGCCACCCATGCCTGACCAAGTACACAAAAACATACAGGATCAGCCGGTAGATGTGCCAGAACAAGCTATTCCCTGCCAATCAATGCATGCCCACATTCCTACTGCCTGAGCCAACCCAGATAACCCACCAATCACTCATGTCAAGCAGGCAGTACAGGAGTCCAAAGCCGCTGGAGATCACATCTGTGCAGCACAGGTGGAGAGACATGCAGACCAAAATCGCGACAACCTCCCAGGGGACATAGAAGCGGAAGTAGACGTCATCGGAAACGACTTGCCTGACCTAGCCAACATGGCCTCTATAGAAGAAATTGAGCACCTGCTAGCCATCACTGAATCTCTGGAAAACCCTTTATCCCTTGACTTGGACGACAAACCACGCACCTGGAAAGAAGCTCTGGAGTCGCCCTATTCAAAAGAGTGGGAAGCTGGATACTGGGAAGAACTCGATTCGTTAAAAGAGATGGGCATGTACAAACTCATACCCTGGGACCAGGTACTAGCAGGACAGAAGGTTCGGAAGAGGAAGGCCTGTGTTCAAAATTAAGCGTGGCAAGGCTGTCAGGTTCAAGGTTTGATTAGTTTTCAAAGGGTATGAGCAAGTTTATGGCTGCGATTACACCAGAACGACATCACCAACAGCACACATGGAATCCTGGCAAGTCCTCCTGCACTTGGCAGCAACACTGGGCTGGGATGCGACTCAGATAGACATTAAAACTGCATTCTTCTATGGTCTACTTCCGGAAGAAGAAGTACAATACATGATGCAGCTGGAAGGTTTTGAAGAAGCAGGTAAAGAGGACTGGGTATGGTGTCTACTATGTGGACTCTATGGCATGAAACAAGCAGGACGCATATGGAACCACACTCTGAACAGTAACATGATCTCATGGGGCTTTATGCGCCTCCCCTGCAAATCTTGTGTATACTATCGGAAGACTGATACAGGAATTGTGATAGCAGCTGTCCATGTCAACGATTTCCTGTCCATTGCGAGCAGTAAAGCTGAAAACGACCACTTTAAAGTCCAACTGCAATCTGTGTGGACCATATCGGATCTCGGTCTCCCAAAGTTTGTTGTTGGCATCGCAATCAAGTGGGATTGTGCTAGATGCCTCGTGAAACTGTTGCAAACGGCCCTCATAGACAAAATCATTTCACAATTTGGACAGTCCAACGCCGCCCCCCTTTCCCTCCCCATGGAGCCTGGACTTAAGCTCCAAAGAGTTGACAGATCCTCCCTCTCCCGTGCTGAAATGGACGTCATCACAAAGATGCCATATAGATCCCTTGTTGGCTGTCTCCTTTATGTCGCCATCTCAACCAGACCAGACATTGCATATGCTGTCCAGCAATTAACGCAGTATGTTGACTCTTACACCAACATCCATTGGAAAGCAGCTGTTCAGCTTGTCCGCTACCTGAAGGGCACTCATCACCTCAAACTGATTCTTAGAGGGAACATGGAGCCCGTCAATCTCACCGGCTTCACAGACTCCGACTGGGCAAATTGCTTAGACACCAGGAGAAGCATAGGAGGCTATGCCTGGAGCTTAGGGTCAGGTGTAATATCATGGGCCGTATGCAAGCAGAAGTCTGTTACTGCATCATCTTGCAAAGCCAAGTATATGGCTGCGTTCGAGAGTGCACAGGAGTGCATATGGTTATGTGCCTTACTCAAGGGGATCAGATTCAATGTCACTGCCAAACCCACACCAATTCTGTGCGACAACAATGCCGCTATCAATCTTTCTGAGGACCCTACCCTCCATGCCTGGGTAAAACATGTGGATATTAAGTACCATTTCCTCCATGAACAGGTACAAGCAGGGGAAATCTGCATACGGTACGTTAACACCAAGTTTAACATAGTGGATCTCTTCACCAAAGCTCTTGCCACCCCCCTCTTCACTCGTCTTTGTGTGCTACTTGGTCTTCAAGGAGATCACCGTGATTCATGTGAGGAGGAGACAATGTACGCCCAAAATTCCCGGTGAGGAGGAGTGTTGGCATATTATTGACACCGTTAATCAATCAACGTCATTGTCCAATACTGGCCACCCTTTCACCCTTCACATCCTTCACATCATCACCATACATATCTTATTCATTTATTCACTTACTGCACACAATCCTGGCCATTGTACACACAGAGAGTATATAAACTAGACATACGGACACGAACTCTCAGTCAATTACCATTGAACTGAGGGTAAGTCAACATTCTGTTATACAGAGCGCTACGACAACTGACGTAACCACATGGGTAGATTAACTTGTGTATTCGTCAGGTAGTCACACCAGTCAATTACCATTGAACTGAGGATCAACTTGTGTATTTGTCAGGTCTTCAAACAGATTTACACATTAGGTTCTAACACTGATTCAAGGTCTTTGAGGCAAATATTCATGCCCAATTTGCCTAGTTCCACATAAAATATGAGATCTATTTGTGAAATTCTCTTAGAAACTTAGCAAAGCTTTAAGAAGTTTTTTAAGGAGGCAATGGCTTTACAAACTAGTACATTGTTGAGGAAATGCTGAAGAAGCAAAGTTTCTAACTAGTCAAAGTGCATTATTCCTTTGTTTTACAGCTATTTATTTATTGATTCATAACTTAATATAGAATGCTATGTGGTGCATCAAATATGGAGATCTTCATTATGCTCTGTTATATAATGTTTTGCACTTAAATAATAACTGATTGTAGAAAGATCATTTGTTTAAGGTGTTTAAATCTTTTATTACCTCTCAAGCAGATATTGTTTATGTTAACTCTTGGTACTTTTCAAATTAGGATTTTAAAGTTGATTTTCTAACATTTAGCTTCTAGCTTTGATCAAGTGCCCTGATAGTGGGGGCTCAACCATTTTAAATAAGTTAGTTATTTTCAATAATAGATCAAAAAATTGTGATATTTCCTAGGATACAATTTTTATTTAAAGGTCTTACTTGAGATATCATTATTATACTCACATAATATTTCTGGTCTAACAGATATTTTTATTGCTGCACAAAGCATTTTTTTTGAATACCTTTTTCTTTGTTGCTTCTGCTCATATTTTAATATCTGAATATATGCTAATTTTGATCATTATACAAAATCTATAATATCAGCTAGCAAGAAAGAGTGAAATGATATATTCTTACTTTTAATAATAGTAAGTCTTTTTTAATAGAATAAGTTATTATAAGCAAAAAATTCATTAAATATTTTAAGAATATATTAAGCAAATTTGTAATACAAGTGAACTTGAGCACTGTTGGACTGAAAAATATTGATGATGATAGGCCTAGAGGAATAATTGATAATGCAGATTGCAAAGTGTCATTAAAGATTAAATCATGAAATTTCATCAAGTTGCATATGCAGAAGCATTTATTCAGTAAGATTATTATGAAAGGAGTTTCTTGCAATTATAATACCAAGCCAAATAAAAAGATACATGGCGCAATAAAGCAATCTTATTTATATCATTCAAATTCTAAAGACTTCATAAAGCAGATACACTAACACAATTTCTTCTTTAATTATCTCTATAGTTATAGTGCTCTATCTCATAAATATTAAATGCAGACCAAAATCTTCTAATTTCTACTTTAATTTGGTCTAATATTTGTCAGAGGACTTCTCATTTCTTCCTTCTTTCACTCCTTACTTCTTCTGCTCTTCTTTCATTCATTTTCTTATTTTTTCTGGCATTATTTTATTTTATTATTTCTATTCTTTCAATACTATCTGTTAGTACTATTCTCAGCCCTTGAGATGCTTTGGTTCTTTAGCTACCATTTAAACAAGTATGAGCCCTTCAGCACCACTTTCAGACCCAGAGTTTGTCCAGCCCCAGAAGCATCCAACTGGCATAGGGAATCCCTAAACTTGTTCTTCTTGGATCTCTCTCTGCCATGTGAGTAGTTATTATGATATTGTTAGTACATACTCCAATATACTTTGGATTTCCTTCTGCCAGCTGTGTGACTGAGCCACAGCCTCTAGAGGTTACCCTTACAATATTGATGCTCTAGATAATTATAAAAAATCATTATTATCTGATTTTCAAGATATAGTGGTCAAGTCAGACAGTACAATCAGCTTTGATTCTAGCATTTATATGAGTTTTAGCAGCTAAAATCACAAATACCATTTGTAGTATTAAAAGAGTACAAAAATAATAAGACCTTTAATTAGTTTTAAAAAAAGCTAGAAAAATTCATGAATAGATTTAGGCTTGCTTTGCTTTTAAGAGAACAAGCACAAGAATAGTGAAGTTATCTTTATTCATGTCATTATTCATAGTTTCTGATGGGTCTATGCTTTATAGCTTATTAAACAGAGATTACTTTTTCTTTGATGTTTTAGATGCAGATATATTTTTGCATGCATATAACAATTTAAAAGAGATATATGATTATTGACACTATTAAAATCTTATCAATTCACTTGTAATAGAATATTGATCTAGATTCTATTAATATATATCCTATAGATAAAGACAGAAAATATATTGTTATAATGCAAAAATAAGATTTTTTTTACTCAGATACTATTAAATGATTGGGCATTATTACTTCTTGCTTTCCTTCTGAATCTATTACTGACACTTGACATTAATCTGATTATAGGTACAAGACAGATTGAGAGTACTATTGTTAATAGTATTAGGCCTCAGTCTATTTAAGTCTAAGTCAGAGACAATATTTAAGCACTCTTTGATAACTAAATTGTAACAATGCACAGCTAAGTAAGGCCTTTTTCATTTATTGGATATGACAGGAGGACGAGATTGTAGTACTGATGCTGCTGATTGCACACTTTTACTATTTCTTATATCTGATACAAGATATACATATAGATAGTCTTTTTTGATCAGAAAGGCACAGAGAAATAAATTTTATACAAACACTATGGTTACTATCATTCTAATAATGTAGTTGATTTATCTCTCAAAAGTATGTGTCTTGAAAAAAACTATAAGTATGATTTCTGAAGGCTATGGCTTAGTCATACAGTTAGCAGAGAAAAATCCAAAATATATGAGAGTATATACTAACAATATCATAATAATTACTCACCTGACAGAAGAAGATTCAAGATCAAGTCTAAACTTTAATGATGGATGTGCTAAAACAAGACTAAAGATAGTGAAAATTTTAGTGAGTATTTATATGAGTTAGAAAATGTAATTTATGACAAAAATAAAATAAATAAGAACATACAACACAAGGCTCATAATTGTGACATGCCTTTGTTAAATAGTGCTAATCCTGTAATTATAAAAAGGGGTCAGCTTTTAGAGGGTAACAAGACATCTATCTCAATGCTGTCTCAGATGTCTTATTTGCATATGATTCTTTAATCCTAGTTTTCTAATAAAATATTTGTATGCACTACATATGAATAGTTTGGTAAAAAGTTCCACATTCTTAGTTGACACTACAGACAATATATTGATTTTGTCTGCCATGACTTGTTCTTAAATATAGTATTTTCTAATGTTAATATGCTTGATGCACACATGCTTTTTTGTTGACTTGACAAGTAATAGAGTAGAAGCCTTGCTAATATACAAGAAGGCAATGCTGCAGTGTTTCATTGCTTAAAACCTGATTATCTTTTTGGCCAATGTGATTCCACCAATCATAGCCATATAGGTTTCTGATTAGACCTTGACAGCCATCAACAAACTTTAGAATCTCTGTAGGCAAGGTTTATTGATTTTGGAGAGTGAAAATTGGCTCAAGCTTTTAATAATGTCTGAGACATTGCAAACCACATTATTTAGCAATGCAGCTTCCAGATATGACAATACAAAGTTCTATGGCACATATTCAGATCATAATATATTTTGAAATGATCTTATCAACTCCTTGTCTAGATACTAGATAATCTATGCCTCTTCTGCTTCAATACTTGGCACAAGATTGCTGAATATAGAAAGTGCTGCAATGAGGTGTAACTCAATGTATTCAACAACCTCTTGCAAATTTTCTAGTACAGTAGCTTGGGAGAGGACATTGTGTGGTACAGAAGTAGATGCTATTGCACTCTTGTACTGCTATGTATCAGATTTTTGTGCCTTGTAAACAAAAGTAATTTTCAACAATTCTATTGCATAACCATATCACAAATCTGTTTCAATCATTTGCTGAGAGCAGCAAGCTATATATCCATCAAATAATGTTTTGCATTTGTCAGTTTAATCTCTCTTTGCATCTGTTATATCAATCTGTCTCTGTATCTGCCATTTTTACAGCAGATTTCTTGCAGTTTGGAAAGAAATAAAATCAGAAAGCACCTGCCTAAATTTATCAATTGCTACAGAGGCCAATTCTTGCCACATGGCTACTTTTTTGTAGGCATATGACTGGAGACCTCTTTTTTTCACTGACATACCATGCTCTAACCAAATTTCTGCCTGGTTGAAGAATTATCAAATTGTCTACTCTATTTTACTGGTGACAAGCTGGCATTCCTCTGTCTATCTATTGTGTTGTGCTCTAGCACATAGATAATAAATACAATTAACTAAATAGATATGCTTACAAACAGAGGATTGGAAAGATTTGCATAATATAATGTCACTGTCAAAAATGTCATGCATCAACTCACATTGCAGGAGGAAAGTTGTTTATAGAAGATGGCTGCAGAATGGAGCAAAAAAGAAATCTGCTAGAAATTCAGTGCAAGTTGATACTCTATTTATCTTTCATCCATCCTCTTTCCATCTTTTATTCATTATATATCTGTCTACTTGATTCCACTTTCTAATGGTTGTTTCTTCAGGAAGGCCCAAAAGCATGGTTTGAAGCATGTGGACAATGCATATGTGCTTTGATTTAGAGAGATGGACATGTTAAGTTGAACTATTGTTGGTTGATATGCAGATGAAGACATTAAAATGTATGTGGTGCCATCATTCCTTAAACCATTTTGACACCAGTTATAATCATAACAATATGTCATACTTGACCCATGCTAACTGCCCTACTTTCTAAAACTCCTTTTCTGACCATATTACTGGATTCCATTGCCTGCTCTTTGCCCTTTTCCTTGACTAGAAAAGGATCTGTTGGGTGGTTGGACATCAACAGGTTTGATGGACAGATGGTCAGTTTTGATGGTCCCACAATTGGACTAGCTAGTTCATCTGCTAACTATCAGTTAGCTATTTAAGCAGAAAAAGACTTTTACATGGTTATCACTTTCAATAATCAACACTGACTTCTTTGTCAGTGGTTTGTATATTAGAATATATACTGACAATATTATGATAACTATTCATCTGGCCAAGAGAAATCCAAAGAGAACAAGTCTAGGGATTTCCTATGCCAGGTTGTATGCTTCTGGGGCCTCTAAAGCATGGAAAACAACTGTATAGTACAACAAAACCTTAAAAACTTGAAAATCACCTAAATAAACAACTATACAAACAAGGCAGGAAAACTTTAGACTTTGAAAGTCAAAAAGGCAAACTCTGGCTTATATAAGCAGTCTGAAAGTGGTGCTGAAGGGCCCACACTTGTCTGAATAGTAGATAAAGAACCAGAGCACCTCAAGGGCTGAGAATAGTACTGACAGATAGTGTTAAAAGAATAGAAACAGTAAAATGAGAGAATAACAAAAGAAATAAGATAATAAATAAAAGGAGAATGAAGAGATAAGGAGTGAAAGAAGAAAGAAATGAGGAGTTCCCTGACAGGTATCTGGAGATCATTGAGAAAACTAAGTAACAGGAGGTGTAGGTAAGGTGTAACAAAAGTAAAAATCAAAGACAGAAATTTATGCAGAAGTTGAATCTCTGATGTGCCTAGAAGCAGGGCTTCATCATTGGACTAAACTCAGAATAGGTTTGGACATAGTCTAAAGACTGGTCCCCTGACAATTCCTCTTCCTTTAATCTTTATCATTTATATATATTTACATCTTAGAGTATTAATAAGAGGTTACTATTATGTATTCTTAATAGCTTTTTTTCACACACAATAGACAGGTTGTAACATAGTTACAGGATTTTAGTGAGTTCTTGAATCCTTAAGTGTCTCAAGTGCATAAAACCCAGTTCTATAGAGAGAATGGTGACTATACAAGCATAGAGATGGTGGTAAACAATAAAGACTAAAGAGTGGCTGTACTTAGTATAACCAAATATAAGCTGTAACAGCCTGCTCTATTACACAGGTTCTGACTTATAATTTAGTGTGAAAAAGGCTCTATAACAATGCATTATATTTTTCAAGTCAACTTGCATTGATTCCAGCTTTTGACAAAGCAGACAAACTTCAAGTGAGAAGTTCCTATTATCAGTGATTGAATCACAATGTTATTAGCATAATATTGGAAAAATTTCATGAAGTTAAGATGTCTATGGAAGATGCAGCAGCCAGAACAGACTCCAGATGCCTGGCCTGGAGAGCACTCCACAATGCTTCAAGAAGAGTAATGGAAGATGCCATGTCATGTAAAAGTGTGGGTATAGGAGTTGGAGTAATGGCAGGGGGGCTGTTTGCCAGTATGCCAGTTAGACCACTGCTTGATAGTCAACTATCATAACAGAGTAGTGACCTGGCTGAAGGACCTCCTAGTGCCAGCCAGAGAATGAGTCAACCTGAGCTCACTAAGAGCTCAGGAATTGGAGCTGATATGCCTTGTTTTACCTATATAGATGTGCAGGGCTTCAATAAGAAACTCTATTATGAAGATTCAGCTCCATTATTAGCCAGAGGGCAGAGAATAGGGTTTTCAGCATACATCAAGACAATCTCAGAAGATGTGCTGGAAACATCAAATACAGACTGAGTGACTCACCTGGTGAGACTCCAAGATCATGGAGAGGTTCCAAAGATCTCTACTAGAGATTACTTGTTAGAGTAGTGAAACATATTGCTATCTAGCATAATATGGAGGATAATATTATCTCCAAGGCTCCAGAAGGGTTGATTGAACTCTATATAGACTTTCTCAAACAGGTGGTGGAGAAATACTTCCAGAGAAAGCAAAGTTAAGAATCTCAAGTTTTCTTGGCTGTAAGGGCAACCTCTAGAGGCTGTGGCTCAGTCACACAGCTGGCAGAGGGAGATCCAAAGAGAACAAGTCTAGGGATTCCCTATGTCAGGTTGAACACTTCTGGAGCCTCTGAAGCATGGGAAACAACTGTACAGTACAACAAAACCTTAAAAACTCAAAAATTGCCTACACAAATAATTGCACAAATAAAGGGCAAACTCTGGCTTATGTAAGCAGTCTGGAAGCGGTGCTGAGGGCCCCACACTTGTCTGAATGGTAGCTAAAAAACCAGAGCACCTCAAGGGCTGAGAGTAGTACTAACAGATAGTGTTGAAAGAATAGAAACAGTAAAATAAAATAATGTCAGAAGAAATAAGAATAAAGGGAGAGTGAAGAGATAAGGAGTGAGAAAAGAAAGAAATAAGGAGTCCCCTGACATCATGAAAGTTACTCTTTCTGCACAATGCTCTGCTGTTGCTTCTCTTCTTGCTGAAGAGTATTTTTCTGTGCCAGATTGAGGCTAAAACTGGTCTAGAGAAGTCTACTATTGGGAGAATTAGTAGAGAGTTGGAGATAGACAAGGAAAACTATTCTAGAGGCCATCCTGCTAAGCTTACTCTGTATGATAAACAGGCTATTATTCAACAAATCTCAACGGGGAGACTTGATACAGGTGTCCAGGCCCCCAATTTTATCAACAATATTATTTCCAACCCTGTCTCTTCTCAGACTGTCTGGAATGTGCTGAAGAATGAGAGGTATTGGTCTGCTATAAAGAGGAAAGTTCCTATGCTTAAAGCTAGACATTGGCAACTATAACTTAAATGGGTTCAGAAGCATCAGAACTGATCTGTGGAGAACTGAAAAAGGGTGTTATAGACAGATAAGACAAAGATCAACAGGATTATGTCAGAGAGGAAGCAGTATGTGTGGAGGCTACAAGAAAAAGACATTTTAAACCAAACAACTACACTTACTGTGAAAATAATCTCATAGTATGGGGCTATATAGGTTGGAATAGGGTAGAAAAGCTGGTAGAGGTGGTGAAGATCATGGATGCAGAGCAGTACTATTGATAGGACCCCACACAGGCTAAGTGCATCAACAGCAGGCTCAGTATTAGCTTCAGACACCTTGCCATGCATGTTCTAAACTTGGTGCACACTATTTATCCATTTTAGACCTTACCCAATGGCTACACATGGCAAGCAACAGATCCAATCAGTGATAGTGCCAGCAGCAGCTGAAATGACAGCTGGCATCATGCCTCTGGCAAGCATTGACAGGTAGCATCAATCAATTAGTATGCGGCATGACTAGCCAACAACAGCGCTTACAGATTAGAAATAATGTCATTTACTCATGATGGATAGCCTGATGTTTATCCTGGCACCTAATGCCTCTTGATGCCCCTCCCTCAGCCAGATGGACAGCTTGCTTGCTTCATTTCTCAACATTTAGTTTAATGTATGACATTTAATGACATGGCAAGCAACAGATCCAATCAGTGATAGTGCCAGCAGCAGCTGAAATGACAGCTGGCATCATGCCTCTGGCAAGCATTGACAGGTAGCATCAATCAATTAGTATGCGGCATGACTAGCCAACAACAGCGCTTACAGATTAGAAATAATGTCATTTACTCATGATGGATAGCCTGATGTTCATCCTGGCACCTAATGCCTCTTGATGCCCCTCCCTCAGCCAGATTGACAGCTTGCTTGCTTCATTTCTCAACATTTAGTTTAATGTATGACATTTAATAACATTACTTACAGTTCACTGTCCCTTGGTGACCCTTAGCTACTTGGCAACAGGGAACTGGTTTTTCACTATAAATACTTACTATTGTCACTAGTTACCACAGAACAGAATATCCCGTTTTACATCCCTCAGTTCACCTCACAGTTCAGATTTCTTTTGAGCTAACTAAGTTCATAGTCGCCAATTGTCTGAACACTATTAGCCTGCTTGCCGCAGTTATATCTATGGAACCTATATGCCTTGCATCTATGGCAGGCATCATGCAGCTTAGTTATTGCTAAGCTTCTAGCTTCCTTACTGTGTCTTTTTGCTGCACCTACTTGTATTCACCTCCTCTTATCCTTTAGGTGCACTTTGTTATTGGCACATTCCTTGCTGCATATCCTTGCCAACTTTTGTCACCAACCTCCACCAAATCTTGCCATTTAACTCATTTTACAACTTGTTCTCTGAGAACTGCCCAGAACTTCCTCAACCTTAGCACGCCCAATGCATTTTTATACAGGTCAGTAGCTGTAAACTGTCTTTGCTATTAATCTACTTTTGGGCATCATCACTGTGAAATTTTGAATGATAGAGCATAGGAGAGTTTTGAGAAGTTGGAGATGGAGGAGGATGCCCACTATTTTCAACAGGACAATAACCTCAAACACAACTCAGAGAGGGTTGGCCTGACTGCTGCAAGGAATGAGAGGTGGTCAAGGTGTGATCTTTGACTAAGGTGATGGTGCAGTCACAAGTCAATCTCTTTTCTCTCTGCAACTGCCAGCCACTGCAGCCTTCACCGCAGCATAGCACATCTTCAGTCTGTGGTGAATAAGGTTTTTTCTCATCACTCTAAGTAGCATTTGTTACTCTGATCACTAGAATCTATGATCATGCTTCTAGTTGACCCAAATTTAGAAGTGCTTCCAGATTTCAACTCTGATAAGCACAGGTTTACAAGAGAAGCATTCAGACATGGAAAGGATGGCATGTTGAACAATCAGGCTGTAGAAGTGCTCACCAGCCTGTGGCATGCTGATCAGGAGCATAAAAAGGCAACCTAGGATGCAGAGCATAAAGAGAGAGAAGCAACTGCAAGGCTGCAAGAGCAACAAGATAGAGCAGAACAGCCAAGATGTGTGAACAATGATGACACCCTGCAATCCAGGCCATTGCAATATCAGTCTCCTGAGGAAGGAGATAAAGCCTCTAACCTGGTAGCTGAAATGCCTGTCCCAGACGTCATTGAATACCTGCCTGCACACTTTGCTATTAAAAAGCTGAGGAAGCACAAGTACATTGAATTGAGTTACTTCATGCCTGAAGGGCGCACTGAAGGTGCCAACAATGAGTCTATTTTCTCAAGTGAGATTTTTACTCTAGCTAAGGAGGATGACATTTTATTGCTGAAACCTATAATAAATTTTAAAGGTTTGAAAAGCAAAGCGATGCAAGATGAAGATCTGTCTTGGAATCAACTATGCATTGTGTCTACTAATTTCCTGAAAAACATCATCCAAGAAGGTTGGCCAGGGAACATAGTTGATGCCATGCATACCTTTCTTTTTTGGCTGATAAACTACAAGCTTTGCAATGAAAAAACTGACAGGTTGAAGGTGCTCACCTTGTATCAGGCCAGGGTGAGGAGAAAATGGCATAGGCAGATAAAAAATCCTCCAAGGGGAGGGATTTTCAACATTGGTCTCATAGATGACAGATTTCTCAGAACTTTGAAAGACCAAGTCTATGATGCAAAAAGGATCATGGCCATCACTGATAAGTAGGAATTGTTCAAATTGTAAACATTAAGCTCACCAAGCTCACATTCTTTTACTCCACTTCAACCTCTCCAAAACATTTCTCCGGCATATTGTGCTTTATATGCCATACTTGCTTACTTCCATCCCATGCTTTATTTCTAGGGCTGAACTTGCACCGGATTGAATTATCAATTCTTTTGGCTGCTGCATATGACAACTCATATTGTTGGCTTTAATTCACACTGTTGATCGTGATTCCCCTCATGGTCCTGCATTATAAACAGTGGTTTTGTTTGATGATCTTAACAACATTGCATCATGGTCATCTTGCTTTACGTGTTATCTCGCATTACTCTGCATTATTCAGGTTTTTGTTTCCACCTTATGTCATACAGGGGCTCGTGTGACTCTCTCAATGCTCTGCTATGTATTGCTGGCAATGCTACCTTGCTCTTAAATCTGAATGCAATTAGGAGTGAGGTAAAAGCGTGGGCTTCTCCTGGTCACAATAAAAGAAAGCGCTCAACCTCACCTGGAGATGCAAAAGAGTCTTTGGAAGCCAAAGCCTTTAAGCCCTGTAAAGAACAAAAAGGCAGTGAATTTTTTCAATCTTGTGCAGGAGCCTCCTCAGGCACAGCCAGCTCAACCAACGCTGCCTGCATGGTCTGTCTTGGTTGACACACTTACGACATATGGCACTGCACCATGAGAGACCTGTGGAGTGGTCAGAAGACTTATGTTACACAAAACAAGCAAGGAAGACTCATCAACTCTGATGGCAGAGAGCTATGTACTGACTGACAAAAGCCAAGGGGATGTGCAGTACAATTGCATGATTACAAGCATGAGTGCTCAGGCTGCAGAAGAAAAAATCACGGCACTCAGAGGTGCAATCTTGCACAAATACTTTAAGTTTGCAACACTGTACATTTCTGAAGCATGAGAGTGTGAGCTGCTTTGCACCAATCTTACCACTACTTACCCCAACCTGGCAAGAGACATTGAAAGAGGCTTTGATGCTAGAGTCTCTGCAATTTTCTGCACGTTCACCTCAGCTAACAAAGAGTCAGTCAACAAACTTGCCATATATTTTGATAAAATCGTCAAAGTGGAATTCAGGAAAGGTCAATACTTGGGCCCCTTCTCCAGGAAGCAGGTTGAGGAAGTTCTGGGGCCATTTCAATTTTCACCCCTCAGCATCATTCCAAAACCGCATAAGCCAGGAAAATTTAGAATCGTTCAAAACCTGTCCTACCCACACTCTCTACTCCCATCATTAGCTATCTGCTTAGTCAACAGCACAATTAACTCTGTGCTTTTTCCCTGTACTTGGGAAATGTTTAAAAGTGTTTACCTCCTTATCTTGAGGCTCTCCTCAGGATCTCAAGCCACAATTTGTGATGTCAGAGAAGCATATTGTACCATCTTGATCAGGCCTGAGCAGTGGCCTGGAATGATCGTTAGATTCAGAGACCCCAACAGTTTCACCATTAATACTATGGACTGCTTGGGTTTGGGTCTGGATGTAGGTGCTATAGCATTATTGGCAACACCAAAACTCAGATCTTCAGGGCAAGAGGTATGGGCCCCATCTCAAAATGGGTGGACAATCACTTGTTCTTCTGAATTAAATGTGAACATCTTCAAAGCTATAACATAGTACGCCAAAAGTGGGAAAAAGAGATTTGAGAGAGAGGAGGCAAGAGGCACAAAGGTGGCAGGATCTAGTTTAGAGGTGGTATGAGCCCTGAGGAGCTACATGATGAGTATGATGAGGACATGGCCTTTTCTATTATAGACTTGTCAACTCAGTCTGCAAGGTCCAATAGAGACATGCAATTCACTTACATGCTCCAGGACATTGATGCACTCTCAGCTGACTTGAGGATTCTCTGGGAAACTTCTAAAGATATCCCTTTTAACACCAAAGTGCCAAAGATTGGATTTCTTTGGGATCTGGAAAAACGTGTTATTAGCGTGCCAGAAGATAAATGTCAGAGATATGCTCAAGCCATTGCCAAATGGGATAAATCCAGAGTACATACTCTGGAAAAAGTGCAAAAGCTCTTCAGAAAACTTCTGCATGCTTGCAATGTGGTTTCTAGAGGCCGAGCATATCTTATTAACCTGAAGAACTTCATGGCAATCTTCTACAACCAGCTTTTCATGCCATGGACTCCACCGAGAGGAACCACATATGACTTACTCTGGTGGCAGAGAATACTTTCTGCACCAATGAAAAGAGCAATATCGGAACCAAAAGAATACGTTGATATCCATGCCTACTCCAATGCGAGTTCTTCCACCAGTATTGGCATCATCATTGGTAAAGAATGGTGGGCTTGACACCTCAAGCCAGGTTGGAGAAGGCCAGGAAAGGACATTGGGTAGGTAGAAGCAGCCAGGTTCCTCCTCTTGGTTGCCACCATCACCAAGCTTAGAAATAATGAAAGGCTCATCAAAGTCTATGGTGACAACAAAGCCGTCATTGAAGAATAGTGGGTTGGCAGAAGCAGAAACAAATGCATCAATAAACTTTTCAGACAAGCACATTCTAGCAACTTAAAGTTACAGTATATACTAGGTATGTACTGAGCAAGTTTAATCTGGCAGACAGCCCATCCAGGGGGCAATTGCCATCAAACAGCCTCCTCTTGCCAGCTGTACCCATACTCAAGCCCCTCAAAGAATGGGTTCTTAACATCAAGAACCATATCCCTGGACCACGTCATAGCTGGCAAAGCAGTCAAGTTGAGCATACTGAAAGCATCCATAGCACTAACAAAGCAACATGGAAATCACCAAGAGAAGTGGAAGAGCTTTAAACTGATGAGTGGCTCTCCATCGCAGAATGCTGGCACAACTCAAAATGTGCTCCATGTCCAACAAGAATTGTCAACATGCAAGCCAATGCCATATCCTGAAGGCCTGACCCTGGCTCCTTCAGCATTACATCCTCACATTGTAGCTTAAGAAAGACTCCAACTCTGGCTCCCCTTCAAAAGTGCTGACAGTGCATGAGCAGAACAGGAATGCAGCCAGATTACTGAAGAAGATGTCAAGAGTGTGTTCTCAGTTATGAATTCTGCATGAGCTGAATCAACCAAAGAAACTTATAGCACTGGGTTACTGCTATATCACATCTTTTGCAACTACAGAGGGGTTCCTGAAGAAGCAAGAGCATCCGTAACACATAGCCTGCTAGAAGCTTTTGTAGCAACCTCCGCTGGAGCATACTCAAAATCTTCCATTGAGAACTTCACTGCAGAAATCAGAGCATGGCACCTGCTTTACAATGTTAAATGGATCATCAACGAGGCAAGGATGCAAGCCTTGTTAAGAGCAGCAGGGAGGCTAGCTCCGGCCTCATCCAAAAAAAAGAAGAGGCTCCTGTATATCCCAGAGTTCCTTCGAGCTATGCACTCACAACTTCAAGTAGGGGCCTCGGATGCATAGCCTCTGCACATGGCAGTTTTTGCCTGTGCCACAACTTGCTTCTATAGTGCTGCCAGGTTGGGCGAGTTTATAGTTCCAACGCTGTTATCTTTCAACCCTCTGTTACATGTGAAGCCAAGCAACATATCCTCTTCCACTGACTATGCTGGATTGCCAACCACAGCATTCTTTCTCCTCTAAACAAAATCTGTCATGCACAGCAAGACCATATCTTGGGCTGAGCAGAGCAACACCTCTGACCCAAAATCAGCTTTAGAGGCTTATTTTAGAATAAATAGCCCTCCAGCAGATAGACCATTTTTTGCCTATAAGAACAGTAAAGGAAAATCTACCCCCCTGACAAAAAAGAAATTCTTGGAGGTATTGGCCAAAGCCACCAGAGCAGCCAACCTAGAACTCTTACAGGAACACAGTATTTGAATTGGTGCTACCCTAGAATACCTAATGCACAGAATTCTATTTGAGGCCATGAAGGCCATTGGTTGCTGGTCCAGCAGTGCTTTCTATGGATATCTATCCAGATACAAGCAAATCTTAGCTCCCTATTTGCAGACCATACTCTCCCTGCATGAGTCTTTCTTAAGGCTAACCCTTGCATTCAGAAGATAAAAAAAAATTGTATAATACGAAATGCAAAGCAGATGGATGATCTTCTAAGTCATGCTAGGCAGTCAAGAAGATCGCTTATCAATTTTTCTTGCACAACGCATTGTAAACTCCTACCTCCAAAAGGAAGGGAATCATGGCTAACTCTCTTGCTGCTTTTAGTGTCACCATCATACATATTTTTTTTGTGCATTGCTAGGGTTTGGAGCCTCTTCAAGGGGTCTTGCCCAACCGCTGTCTGAACAGTATTGTTGCTGTAGCACCAATATAACTATTGTTACATATTCCATTATTTTTGCTCACAAGCGGTGAAGTCAAAGAGGGCTGACAAGTGGTTTGAAGACAACAACTTTGATGTCATCTGGTAGCAGCCCAATCTCCTAATCTAAACCCTATTGAATACCTCTGGAAGTACTTCAAGAAGCAGCTTAGGCAGTATGAAATATCTTTTCATAATGTGCATAAATTATGGGAGAGCGTTGCAAAGGAGTGGAGTAAAATACCATTAGAAGTATGCCAAGAATTGATAAAAAGCATACTTAGAAGTATTCAAGCAGTTATCAAACCAAATGGAAGACATACAAAGTACTAGATACAATTAGAGATACTCAAAAAAGTGTCTCAATGAGTGAATATTTCAAAATGGCCATTACTCCATCAGTTCTAATCCAATATATGTAATACTATATGCAATCTGTAGCTGCAACTCCATAGTATTTCATATGATTTATTCAGAATTTTAGATACTTCCATTCCTACATGTCAATGCCATCTTTCAAAAACTATAAAATATTGGACTACTTTTTTAAGCCATTGTAAATCAAATTGGCCAGCTGCAGCAGGGGTCAAAATAGATCACAGACTATTGTACAGCATTTTTTGAGCTTAAAGAGAAGCTGGGCTATGCAGATGCAGAGAGCAAGTACATCAAAGTCTACTTTTGGGAGGGCTTTAAAGCAGTGGCAATACAGGTCTTGGTGAACACAGATTACGAGATGGCTGAGGCATAAAATATTCTGCTGCATCAAGAGGCCAAACTTGCAGACATTGCAGCATGGAAGAAGGGCAGCTAGTCCTCCTCATCAGCAGAACCCCATTGGACCTTGATAGAAATAGTGGCACCTACTGCTAATGCAAATGCTGGTATGTTATCATGTGCAGTGCTCTATTAGTGCCAGCTGACCAAAAAAAACAAGTATAGGGATTTTTTATATAAGAAGTAATGCTTATGGAGCCTCTGAAGTGTGGAAAACAACTGTACAGGACAATAAAACCTTCAAAACTCAAAAATGGCCTATAAAAACAATTGCACAAATAAGAGACAGACTCTGACAGACTCTGGCTTATGTAAGCAGTCTGTATATAGTGTTGAAGGGCCCACACCTGTCTGAAGGATAGCTAAAGAACCAGAGCACCTCAAAGGCTAAAAGTAGTATTAACAGATAGTGTTAAAAAATGAAAACAGCAAAGTGAGCAAATAACAGAAAAAATAAGACAATAAGATAAAAGGAGAGTGAGGAAATAAGAAGTGAAAGAGAGAAGAAATGAGGAGTCCCCTGACACTGAAGGCCTTGCATGAGTTCATTGACAAGAATTTTGCAGTGCATCATGCAGCACATCTATTTTCTTTATTAAGAAGAAAGATGGTGCCTTATGTTCATTGTTGACTTCTGGGCAATGAACATGGTCACAAAGCTGGATGTGTATCTAATTTTCTTTTCAAAAAGATATGGGCAGTTTGAGTTTTTGGTCATGCAGTTTGAGCTGCACAACATGCTAGCAGTGTTCTAGCGCATGGTGAATGACCTATTTCACAACTTTGTTAACCTCTATATGGTGCTCTCCTTGGAATGACATCATCATTTTCTTGGAGAACATGGTGCAGTACAATAATCACATTTGAAAGGTCTTATGTTGTTTGTGCCAAGCTGACCTTTTCTTGAAGTTAGAGAAGTGTTGCTTCAGAATGACAGAAGTTGATTACTTGAGCTTGAAGATCTCTCTGGGGCAGGTTGGCATGGACCCAGTGAAGGCTAGCAGTGTCATGGACTGGCTGACGCTGTGGAATATTCAGCATGTGAATCAGTTTTTGATTTTTTGTAATTTTTATGAGCAATTTGTAGAGAATTATACTGAGTTGGCATAGCCATTGTAGGAGCTGAAGAGGAAGAACTGTGCATAGTGGAGCAGCAGAAATTTGAAGGTCTGAAGGTGGTGTTTGTGTAGGTGCCAATGCTTATGATGCCACATACCAACATGCAGTTTTGAGTAAAGACAGACACATTGAATTATGCAGTAAGGGTGGTGGAGACTCAACCCCATGCCAAAGAATGAGTTCTGGCACTTGATAGTGTGATCACAATGCTGAGCACATCAGGAATATGCCCAGTTTCTCCTTTGAGGGGGGGCAGCTCCTTGTTTTACATTTTCCTGCACACAATGGTCCATTTTTGCCTGTAAATTACTGTTGTGCCATTGATGCACCATATGTTCTCATCATCAGAAAGCAGTGACAGCAGCCTCTTGAGAACAGAACTCTCAGAACATGGGTCCATTGCCTATACAAATCAAGAATACCAGGCTGGGGGGCTTTCCACCAATACTGTGGATAAAAAGGAGATGTTAGCCTCTGGGGCCTCTTTCAGAGCATCCTTGGGGAAGTGCACATTGACATATGTGTGCCCCTCTAGTTGCTTACTCTGACAATCTTTTCAGAGTTGCGAGGTGTTTTGAATCAGACTCAATTAGTGAATAAACAACTTTATTGCTAATCTATGTATCTGTTTCAAATCAGACTTGTAAAACATTAGCTATGGTATTGTAAGGCATATTTTGTGACATACCTCAGGTTAGTGAATAAACAACTGAGGTATTAGTCCATCCAGTTCCAATCCATAGTAACCAACTGCATAGTTTTATTTTTTCCCTTTCTCTTTGTAGCACACTCACCACATGAGTCATGTGTTCACAATGTGTACCATGATTCCTTCCAATACTTCCTCAAACTTGTGGTGCATGTCATTTACACAATTGGAGGGCCTGGCAGAACTTGAGATATTGTGGGCAAAGTAATGATTTGGTAAACAGATTTGCAATGTTGTCTGTGCTTGGGACATAGTTGATTTTGATCTTCCCTTCTTTGACAGCATGGTGAATAAAGTGATATTTGACATCAATATGCTTTACTTGGTTGTGGCTCCTTTTATTCTTAGCAATTGCAATTGATCCATCATTGTCACCCTGGAGTAAAGCCAGAAGAGGCACCGGCATTCCAATCTTGAATAGGGCAGAGAACATCCACTGTATCTGTTCTTCTGCTTGCACCAATGTTATGTACTTGGCTTCTGTTGTAGACATTGATACAGTGGTCTGAAACTTTGCACTCCAACTGGTGGGACCTCTGGCTTGGATATACATTCCTCCTGATATGAATTTCCTCATATTTATGTTAGCAGCAAAATCAGAGTCATAGTAGCCATGTGGGGTGTGGTCGTTGTGGCCAGAACCTCGATAGTATAGCTTGTAGTTCAGTGTGCCTTTTATGTACCTCATGATGTGCATCAATGCAAGCCAGTGTGGTTTGCTGGGGTTTGACATGAAACAGCTGAGGAATGTAATTGCAAAAGGAATGTTGGGTCAAGTCCCTATCTGGACATACATCAGAGAGCCAAGGACTTTGCAGTCTAGCTTGTCCTTCATGTATGTGCATTTCTCCTTGGTTGCTGGTGCTTGGGCTAGGCTAAGGATAATTCCTGATAGAAGAGAGGTGTATTTGGGTATGCAGTCTGCCATTCCATACTTGTCCAGAGTTCACTTGAGATATTCTTCTTGGTCAAGTGTGGTAAGTTTCTTCCCTCTATCATGTGTAATCCATATGCCAAGGACAAACTTGATGTTGCCCAGGTCCTTCACCTTGTACCTCTCTTCCAGTTCCTTCCATGCTCTCTCTGCCTCTTCCTTCAATGATGACATACCCAATGTGTCATTTGTATACGTGCTTGTTATCGTTTTCTCTCCATTCCTCTCTCTAGCTCAAACTGACTGGTCTGCTTCTGACCTTTTATACCCAAGCCTCTTCATTTCCTTGTTAAGTGTTCTCTATGAATTGTTAATGCTATTCATTGTTCTGTAAATTGCTTTATTGAGAAGTGAGACTAGTGCTTTCTGTCACAACCCCTCCCCTCTGAGACCACCCTGGGACACCCTCAGAACCTCATCTGGGACCTTCTCCCCGACCCCACAAATGCGCTCTGCCATCACGACTACCGACACTGCCATCACACGCATCAAAGACTGCCATCATCCAGCACCCCTGGCAATCCTGCATCACGGACCCTGGGACCAACCACCATCAAACTACGATCAACAATCAGATCATGCTACTTGCTTCCGGCCATCATGCATCACACATCATGACTCCCTCCATGCCAATTGATTGTGCACCCCACACGCATGATCCTGGTATACAGTTTCCCTCCCACTACTCAATGCCCCACAGAACTTATCCCAGACACCTCGGAACCCAGAGACCCAGACCTGGCCCCGTAGTACTTATAGCGTAGTTCTCTGTTGTATTCGCTAGTCTTGATATTACATTTGATTGCTTGCATGCCCTTTTGATTAACTAGTATGCACTGACTAGCATGCTTGACTGGCACACTCAACTTGTTTGCATGCTCTTAAGATTGGTACGCACTTTGTGACTTAAACTTCACTAACCAGACCTCATCCTAGAATCCCCAGTTCTCAACTCAGCTCCATCCCCTTAATTCTTTGGACTTTACCTGATCCCCCAGACTAAGTTCCTTATCCTGGGAGTCTCCCTGTTTGTGTCTTGAAACCTGGAGCTAGTCTGGAGTTCCAGACACCTGAGTGTCCATAGATCAAGTCCATCTTGTAAGGGTGTTGCTTTCCCAAAAAGCCCCTGGCTCAGCAGAACCTGACATAATATCAAAACTCTCTCTTTACACAGTTTTTGATGGCTACGTATACTCACACCTATTACTCCACGGGTTATCAAACCAACCCTTACAGGTGCCCAATCCCCAACCACTACTCCGCACAGACCCCCCACCCCACCTACCCACCTCTCCCATACGAACTCCAACGCCTCCACTGCCACTGGGCCTCTGATCTGTCCCTCAGCCAGCTGGGCCCCTCTGCCCAACCTAGCCATGGCCTGATCTGTGGAGGCTCCCCTGGGGGTCTACTAGAGACCCCACCCATCCTCAATGGACCTCGCCCAATTCCCCCCAGCGAGGGTCCCTTTTCACCCACCCCCT
>QFEW01004635.1:0-14620 GCA_003316525.1 Termitomyces eurrhizus | reverse complement strand
ACGCATGAGTGCTAACATCGTGCAGCCACGCAATACGCGTGCATCCATCCATTGTTGCACTACCGTGCATCTTTCATTTCGTTCTCCCTCCCGTGATCAAGACCGAGCATTCGGTCTCATTGGGGGGTATGTAACGGACTCAGCCATATTACCATCAGCGTCAACGACGCTATAATCATTTAGTAGAGTATTACGTAAGATAACATCTTGTTTTCACTCTAAGTACTAGTCAATCCGATACTGCGGTCTGATTTAGCACTTGTGTGATACACACAGGATAGTTCTAACCCGTAACTCCGGTTACACATCCACAAGCAGAACACACAAGTTATTGAGGACCACTGAGATGGTCTCAGATGCCATCCTGGACTGATGGAAATGATGTGCAGCAAGACAAGGGTGAGGGTATGAGCAGGGGCGAGGCTGCACCATCATCCATGTGATAGGGAGCATGGGACAATTAGGACCTGCCTCAGGAATAGGCTTGGGAGCTAACCCTGGAGAGCTGCTTGGGCCTATCTTGGGGGCAGGCTCTGAGAGTCGACTTGGACCTGCCTCTAGAGGAGGAGTGTAACAGGGGGACCTCTTCGAGGTCCCTATTCATTATTTTACTACACCCGCACCCTTAGGGGTGTGGGCAGCATATCGTATTAGAGGAAATAATTACAGTAGTAATTATTTCCTCAATTAATTTACTAATAAATTATAATGTATTTACTTGTATTTGGGTAGATACTTTTTTACTTACACTACGTACAGAGAAATCTACCAATTTGGCAGATTCTGTGTCTTGTGTGAGTAAGCCAGTAATTTCTCTTACAAGGAGTGTTGTATTGTTCTAAAAAAGAGAAGTCAATTATTCCAAGCAAAACGGCACAGGTATACTTATGTTGTGGGGCAAGCACTGCCACATGCTCACAGTCAAGGCAGCACTGGTACCTCATGTCCCAGGCCTCCCATGCAATCAGGAAAGCAACTTTGTTTGTTGGAGGAGGTGTCAGAGAATGGGATGGTGTACATGACATAGTTGGGTTTGATGGTAAATTTTTTTTGCTACATGTCAGAAGATAAGACCCTGGCTCTCTTGCTTGGACCCCCAGCCTGGGCCACCAGCAACATGCACCTTGGAGGGTCTTGGCACTGAGAGGGGGGTGATGTCACGACCTCCTCCACCTGGAACCATCCCAGGACATCCCCAGAACCCCATCTGGAACTCCTCCACCAACCCCACAACACAAACTCTGCCATTGCAACCACCAGATCTGTCATTACATGCATCAACCCCTGCCATCAAGCATGCCCCCTGACAGCCCCACATCATGGACCCTGAAACCACCTGCTGGCATGACCATTACCCCATTATCAACAACTAGATCATGGCAATCACCCCAGCTATCATGCATCATGCATCACAACCTTTCCCTCTGCACCAATTGATCGCACACTCTACAGGTGTGATCTCTGGTATACAATCCTCCCCCTTCCACTGCTGCCCATTAATTTCTGGAACCATCTCAGACACCCTGGAACTCCTCAGGAACCTGGAGTGACCTCTGCACATACTTAAAGAGTAGCTATCCACTTGTAGTACACTAGTCTTGATATTACACTGATTTGTTTGCATGTCCTTTGATTGACTGGTATGCAGTGACTGGCACACTTTGACTGGCACACTTAACTTACACGCATGCTCTTGAAATTGGTATGCACTTCATGACCTAAAGTTTACTAACCCTGGTCTTGTCTTAGAATCCCCAGTTTTCAACTCGACCCTAACTCCATCACTCTTTCAACTTCTCCCAATCCCTGGACTAAGTCACTTATCCTGGGAATTCCTTGTTTGTGTCTTGAACTCCAGAGCATGGTCCAGAGTTCCAGACACCCAAGTACATGCAGATCAAGTCCACCTTGTAAGGGTGTTGCTTTCCTGGAAAGCCTCTGACTCAGCAAAACCTGACAGACAGGGTCAATATCAACAAAAACAAAGAGTGAGTTATGAAAAAGGAAAGACAAATATATAACAAGGATATATTCAGGATCTTTGTCCCAGCTTGTAAGAGTTTAGATGCTGAAGTCAATCTAACTCTCACCTGTCAACACTGCAATACACTGGGCCACTTTGCATGTCACTTTCTTCATGGCCTAGAGGTATGTTACCTCTTTCCAGAGGAGCAAGAGAAGTTGCTTCTGCAGCTTCTAGCAGCCTGAAATGCCATCCCTGGACACAACCATGCTAGAGAGCCTCTATAAGAACCTGATCAAAGAATGGTAGGAGAAGAAGCAAGAGATGATTTTCAGAGATGCAATGGATGAAGAGTATATCCTCATTGCTTGGTGCTAACTTTGTTAGTAGAAGAGACCAATACTATCTGTATTGATGACTCTATGCCCACCACTGTAAGCACCCTCTTTGACATACCAAAGAATCCTCTTAGAAAACTCATGCCCTCTCTGACTGCACCCTGACCACATGTTATGGCTTGGGAACACCACCTCCCATGCTGTTATATTGTTGCAAGCATGCATTACAAGTCTCATGTGTTGGGATGTGACAGTGTGATGGGGTACCACTCACCATTGTCAAGGGTCAAGAGGGTCACCACCCGCTTTGTCCAAGGGCCATCACCTGCTTTGTCCAACATACGTTATAAGGATACTACCTATGAGTACCCTCAGTTTGGTTTATACACCACTGAGGGTATGTCACAAATACTTATACACACATGGACTTATACTTACATTGTATCTAGACAATCCACTTATGGTGTATTATTCTAGGTACATGAATATAGTTTGGTTTATACACCACTGAGGACAATCCACTTACAGTGTATTATTCTAGGTACTGATGACGGTCAGAACCCGCAGATTATATTGCAAGTTCTAACATCATGTAGATCATGCTACCTGCTGTCATCAGCCTTGGAAAGCAGGACATGATCCTGTAGTTCATCTGGCTCCAGGAGTGTTGAGTGCTGCTGAACATCATAAGCATCAAGCTGTTGATACCTAACCAGGGACACAGTACTCTGTACCTGTCATATTGCTTTCTTAATATTGTTCTTAGTCCATTAAACATCCGGTCTGGACTTCTAACACAGGGCTCAAAATTCACAGGATGAATGCGGAACGAGTTTAAAGATGATGCAGCGGTCACCATGACTTCGTACTCCTTTCATTGGAACTCTCATCTCTAGAGTATACTCCTCACATTTTCTCACCCACCCACCCACACCTGTCAATCATACAATCCAACAATCACAACATCGATTATCTCATACAATCCTATTATGTGCAATCACAATCACATCCATGCCCACAGTCAGCGGCATCGTCGGTGTTAGAAGATAAACCCTAGATTGTAAATACGTTCAGTCCTCAGTCCTTCGTACAATTGACTCTATTCGTGCGTACCTAGATTGTAAGTACGTTCAGTCTACAATCAAGGTAAGAATGGTTTGTAGTGTGTAATATAAGTAAGTGACTCACCCTCAGTCTTTCGTACAATTGACTGAGGGCTCGATGTTGGTAGGTATCGTATATATGTACAATTTCAGTCCATTGTCTCTTTGTCCGACTTAGACAAAGAGACGACCCTGAGTACTGGCCTGAGCATGATCAATATCACGATCACTCGCGGTGTGACTGACGCGACACGCTTTGTCTCAACAGTCGGGTTACTCACGCGCCGATCACGCACACCCTGAGGAGCGCGTCTCGGTGAGGCTCTGGTCACATGGTCTAGAAAGGTTTACTACACAGGTGTATGTTGCCTTTTTTGAGTATCTGAGCATTCACGTAAACCTCACGTTGGTCCCTGTAACGGTTTTCTATCCATTTTGATTGATTAAATATAAATACCATGACTAGATCCGTAAGTAACAGAGCAGTCATCTGGTGCTATTTTCACACTCAGACAGTCATGAGAATCCGAACCATACAGTCCGCAGTGCATTTGCACTACATGACGTTTTGAAGCCTCTCCAAGTCCGTCCTGGAAGCTATAAATGGTATACCCAGAGTACGTATCCAATTATGGTATCTGTTGTAGTGGGTATATAAAAAAGATCTTTTTCTGTTTCCGTCCTTTACCTCCTATCCATGTCTCAAGAGTATCGGGTCCTGACTCAACAAATCTCAATATCTGTAATGAGAAATTGTTCAGGCGTGGACATTGACAAGGAAGATATGACAGCCATATGTGGGGATATTACTGTTACCAACCAGTGGCTCGACATTAGCGTTATACGAGACACCAAAGGACTGAAGATACGTGGTGGCAGACAGGACGCTGTGAGAGGAAGTTGCATGATAGACACTGCCATCCTCGAGGAAGATCCGGTTATTGAGGGGGATGAAATTAGTATGTGTTACTTGAATTTTATTAAACATAGATCTGTAATCGACATTGGCACAAGATAGTGGAAGTATGACTCACAACAACTGTCCAAACTTAACCGAGACCACAGGGACTAGGCAAGTCATAGGGCACAATCTATAAAAACTTTAGCCCTTACCTTGCAGGTTTGCGCACAGAACCTGAGGTGTCCCTACATGACTTGAAAGAAAAGACAAATGTACACAGAACATTTATACGACGTACCTGACAATAAGACCTGAGCTTTCGTACTTGTTACTTCTGGCTTATTATATGTGCCGGTTACTTAAGTCACGTATTTTATTTATTTGCTTTTCTACTTACCTTTCCAGGAGAATCAAGTCCAGTTGTATAGTTTGTTCAGCCACCGCCCTTCGATATTTGACATTACTCATGGTGTAGCCCCTCAGTTCTTTTCTAAGACTGAGGGATAGATTCATACTTTGCGAGACATGATGGAATCGATACGTCATGTATGCGCAAAGATTACACAAAAATTGCAGAGTAAATGAGAACATACGTGTATGATGGGGAAAATGAGTCCAAATTTCAAAGCAGTAGGAGGAAATTTTGGTCCCGAACTATTCGCTCCCCCGGTCTGGTGATGAGAATGGTAAGTAATCCTTAGTGTTAATGATTGTAGCAAGGTGACAAGACTAGCCAGGAACTTGGTTGCAGTGTTTAACAACACTCGCCACGTAAAGATTGAAAAAGTGACTGCGACAGCTGTTGGCAAAGACATAAAGTACGTGGGGAACCGTCGACTACCCTCTAATGTTGGACGCTTGTAGTACACGGTAAACGGCATTATCCGAATACCCGAAGAAGGGTTAATAATACAACCTGATAGATAGATATATACAGACTACGACCTGTGTCACCCTCAGTCTCGTATACTTGACTGAGGGCGAGCAGAAAACATACTTGTTGACGATGCATACTTAAAACCATCCCTACCATAGTGCTTACTCGTGTGCTATAGGTAGGACAATATAAGGATCAAGTATACGAGACTGAGGTACTTATTAGTGTGCTATAGGTGTAAACTTATAACATATAATGACTTCAGTAGATTGTTAAGTTGTATGTTTCATTTTTATTCAATTATCTCTTCATAATTGAGTCCTCGATAACTTGAATGTGTGATGGTTATTCAAAAAAGGAGTCTCACAAGTCCACGAGTATGATAATTATGGTTATGCACACTATGTTCGAGTTGCCTTCCGGCTCCCGGACCAGTGTGCATGTTGGACGACAGTGGAATACACCGTAAGCAGACTAGGTTTGACAGAAAAAGGGTCAGCTTAATTACACTCATATTCACCCTGACTAGACAGAGAAACATATATATACCAACATATGATACAACCACCCTCAGTCAAGTATACGACGACTGAGGGTGAGTGAACAGAACTACAGAGAACGAATACCATACTTAAAATCCTACCATAGTCACATACTTACTCGTGTACTTAGGTAGGCTTAATGAGTCAAGTATACGACGACTGAGGACATACTTACTCGTGTGCTTAGGTTGTAACAGTGCATAATATACTGGTTTTATCAACATAAGATCTACGATGAGCAGGAGTTCTGGCTCACCCATGAGGCGGGTGGTAACTGCCACTAACTAGTTCTCCAGGGGATGCAAAAGGTCTCTATATGTATGCTTTCGAAAGCGTCCGATCGTCTGAAGGAGGTAAGGTCCACAACTCTCACTTCACTAATCGCAGCAGCTAATCCAGATCGCAAGTCTCGTGTACATGTCATGTTCAGCAGAGCCCATAATGCTGTAAATTAATGCGTTTTTCTACTCACTAGAAGTAAACTAACTGACAATCAATAGTTAATACTGTCCGTTAGGTATGAATGGAGTAGTTCTCTCTGATACAGGACCGACACTGAGTTTTTATTACTGTCCGCTAGTCCGCTAGCTGTCAGATCTGGTCCAGAAAACTTCTAACATACGGCACCTCACGAACATAATAATACCCGATGTCCGGCGTCTGCTCTTCCTCTAACATGTTCCTTGACTTAAATCAACACAGCATTATTTTTCGAAATTTGTACGGCACGTTAATGATCTATGTCGTTACAACTCGCGATCCTGAAAAAACGGCTATTCATCTTTACCTACTCCATCGCTTAATTCGATCACGTAGGGGTCTGGATGTTTCCCCATCCGCATTTAAAAGGCGAGCACTATTGAGTGGAGCGTCTTCTAAACGAAGGGGTACTTGACGAGGTCCCTCCTGTGTTCTTTCCCTTCCACTGCTTGCACCTGGATGAAGAGGTAAAAAGTCGATCCATTATTTCGACTCCTTCGTACTCACGGTTTCTACTAAGGGTTCGGCTCATATCTGTCGGAGGGTAAGGCAAAGTACGATGGTTGTTGCCATTCTGGCTGGACCCAGATCCTGATTATCAATACAGTCCTTGTTAGCTTCTTGCTCTCCTTACAATTAAAAAAACGCATACTAGTCCGGCGCTCTTTGATTCTGCGAGACCTACGGGTAGCCTGTCGTAAATCTCCTCCTACAGCGGTGAACTCGCCGCCTGATATCATCAAATGGCTGGAGTTCTGCACCACGGCAATTGTTCCTTCAACAGGTCGTCCATCTGTGAAGATGGACCCCTGGACGGCGGTCGCGTTCACGTTTTCGAGACTTGCGTCCTCAATATTGTCGAAGACGGAAATTGTTGGTGTTGATTTCTGGAGCTGAGGCTGGCGCAGGGTCATACTGACGTGGCTGAAAGTTTCAATCAAGCTGTGAAAGGCTTTTTATATTTCTACGGGCTGTGCGTACTGAAAATGTCCCACACAACATCAGAATGTCAACATTCCTCAATAAAACACAGCATTGTCCGTCAATTCAGGCCTGCGTTGTCTTCTAGTCCATAATGAAAATATATGACGGGAGCTCTTAACAGAGTATTGGAAATCCATTACATCCTTTGTGTAAGTAGAAGGTTACCTGAGGCATCCTAACGTCAGCAGACACCCGCCCGTAAACACTACTGTTTTTATAAAAATAGGTGAGAAACAGCATCCAAAAAAGTCAAAGTAAAGCTTTTTCCGTCAATGTCGTGGTGGAAATTTTCTAGATGGAAATATACCATCAGAGTACACAGCGCAAGGGCAGGGGGTAATTGGACCAATCCGATCGGCAGTCTAATCGGCCCATGAGTTGTATGCAACATTGAGCGAGGGGCTTCAGATGGAACTTGGAACCCTCGAACTAGGGTAGACGAAAGTGAATTGCGAAAGACTTATAGAAGGTTTCCCACTCGCGTAGAAATGTTTGAGTGAAATCATCACTGTGTATTCTCGACTACGTCGTACTCAATGCTAACAACCCTGCAAAAGATAAAATGAATCCACTAATTTAATCGTTCAACAACGTAGGTGCTTACTGTAAGATCTCGAACCGTGGAGCCCCAGATAGGTTCCTTCATTAGTTGTATATCCTCGCGTATCACCTTGGATGACCTAGCGGCTTGTAAAAGTCATAGGAACAAGCAGCTGCGAGATGGGTGAGCAAAAGTACAACATCAGGAAAGAATTCAAACGACTTATAGCTGTTATGTCTGGTTGAGTGGACGGTAACATATTGATGAGTACAACAAACGAGTACGCATACCTTGGCGGTAGGACTAGTCGTACATGTTGCAAAGAAGAGCAGCAACATTTGGCAAGATATGCCTGGTCGAGGAAGAAGTAGGAAACGGAATACAATAGATAGGCCATAGGCTTCCTAGATCGCCTTGAACGGTGTATGCCATGGATTCAGAGGGAATGTCATTGGATTCATGCTGCGATCCGTCACGCGACACCCTAAGTGTTCGACAGACAATCACCTTTACCACATATCATACTCATCTGATCACAAACAAAGCGGACCTTCGCACATATACGCGCCGTTATATGGGCATCACAGTCAGCCGTTGTATCACAGACTGAGGGCGAGCTATAGACGTACGGATTCTATACACCAACTAATTGAGCATAAGATACTTGCTGAGATCTGCGATTATTCAGGTCCAGATTGTATGGACGACGTGCATGAACAGAAATGCCAGAAGGTAAAGATGTCTTGCTAAGGATGACTCTGAAGAAACCTTCTTTCAATGTGTCAATATCTAATCATATAACCACGTAGTGCCATCAGGGAGCTGTAGGGAAGCATTTCAGGGTGTGCAACAGAAGTGCTGCCGAAACTGTTGAGATCAATACTCGCATATGGCACGCACAGCAGTTTCAGCTGCGCGTGGAATTGGAAGATTAAACGCTGTGAAACATAAACCATCGGTGGAAGACATGAACCGAGTGTCAGGAACTGACTTAATAATTAAATCAGAGAAAAACCAACAGCAACGAAGTTAGAGTTTGCTATCGAATACATGAGCTTTTATACTCTACTTCTAACAATCATAAGCTAAATTCAACTGTCCTTGTGATAACTACAGGAGTTCAAGTGGTAGCGTGAAAAGTAAGTTATAGGAGAAAATGATGAGAAAGTGACGATACTTGTGGATACTTATGAGACCGGAACTACCGGAACTTCGAGAATAAAAAGGAGTTCAGAATAGGGCGTGTAATCATAAATAAAAGGTAAAATAAATAAATAAATAATCAATTCATGACACCGAGCTTCCTGATAAGATGGCGATCAAATATCCAGAATTCGCGCCGGCAAGCCGCATACCTGCTTCTACTTCAATTGTTGTTCTACCACTGTCACCCTCCTTCTCCACTGCGTCTGCATGAGTGGAGGGTCGATTGGTCTAAGTCGATCCCATCAAAATAGATCACCAAGCGCCATGAACTAACAAACCTGTCCTCAGCTGAGAAAAAATATTCAGATGAACTTGCGAGACATCACACCAAGATCAGCCAAGGATATTCTCCAAAAACAGAGACATGTGCAGGGCGCCTGTTGCTAGAGTGGGACTGGTCTGGAAAACCTTATGTTGCGTAAAAACCACAAGATTATATATTTTGAATATTTTGAGTTGACATTTTCTCGATATACTTCAGTTGCAAGCATTATAATCATACACTTTCAAGAGATTATTACGTTCAATATCTTGATGGCTCTTTTGATATTGATTATCTCGAAGCTTATTTTACAGAAGACACCGATGAGCTAGACAGCATCTAAAAAGAGAAACTGGACTAACAAATATATTATTGATGCTAGAGAGTCTACAACAAAGAGTCATGTGTAGTTAATAGTTTCACATAGAGACATCACAACAGTATGTGCCATACCATATGTGTCTAGCAGAGTCTGCTACACTAGAGCAGAGCAGTGCCCACAGTGCCATAGAATACAGAGCCATGGACATGTCACAATGTGCTGTATGACACGGTCCAGTAGATTGATAAAAGGTGGGCAGACACATGTGCATGCAGTCCTGGCAGATGCCAGCAGACACTAGTGGACATCAGCCTATGAGTGAAAACCTCCTTCATTGGCGGACGTCATGGCATGAATAAACCCTCCTCAAGATTCCCCACTTCCCTCCACTCTCCCTTCCTCCTTGCAATAACTCAAGGCTGTGTGCCTCCCCTTCCCTCCTTTTCCCACCTCCAATGCCAGCGTACATCCACAAAAGGGCCCTGCAGACCTGTGCAGGCCTACACAAGCCACCAGCAGACATCTATGCAGACCTACATTGACCTACTTAAACCTATGCAAGCTCACCCAGGCCTGCGCAGGGCACCAGCGGACATCTGCAGAGGCCTATGCAGGCCCACAGAGGCTGGTTGGACCAAAAAAAAAAAGGCAACTCTAATCCCCTTTATGCCTGTGGGGGGGAATCAAACCCCCAGCCTTGGGGAAGCCTCTAGCAACAGAACACACATTTAACCATTGCACCACAGATCTATTACTAATGGATAGATTCAAAGGTCAAATAACACAATGAACGGATGCTCACCTACATTTCTGCAGGTCTTCATATGGATATTTTGAGGTGGAAGGGGGGTGGCATACCTTCTAAAAGAGTTTTCATGGCTTGAAAGGGGCATTCACATCATCTGCCATCAGCTGGCCATCAGCTGGCATCTATTGGAGTTTGTCTGCAGCTATCAGGACCTGCTGGCATCTGTCAGCATCTGTTAGCATCTGTCATACATCTGTTGGCATCTGCTGGATATCTGCTGGTATCTATTGGCAACCCCCAGCATCAGGGTGGGAGAGAAGGAAAGGGGGTGCATGAGCATCTACTGCATGGAGTGGCATCTTGGAGGGCATGAGGGGTGGCAGAAGAGGGATGGGGATAGGGAGAAAGAGGGGGAAGAGAGAAGGGGAGAAGCGTGGGTGTCCGCTGGTATGCCAGCAGACATAGCAGATATCAGATGTCAGATCAGGGGGGAGGAGAGAAGCGGGGTGCATGTGGTAGATGGAGATGGCATGTGAGGTAGTGTGGGGAGTGGGGAGGATGGCACTGGAGAGAAAGAGGGGGAAGGGTGGAAGAAAGTGCGTGAGTGTCCGCTGTCCACTGGCATGCCAGTGGATGGTAGCTGATGTTGGCATATGAGCCAGCTGACATCAGCGGTGCAACCAGTTCCAGTGGTTTAGTGGAATATTCATGTATTGATATTCAATATTGTGTACAGTGGTGGGTTCTACTTCTCCTACTCCACCTTAATGGGGTCTAATGGTATGTTTTTATATGGGTCTATTTTTGCTCTACATGTACACCTATCTGCTGGCATGCCAGCTGATGTTAGCAGACAGGAGCTGACATCCTCTTCCTGTGTAAAAATAACAAATATTTTAGTAGGGACGGTGCTGGGTTGAAAGAGGAGAAACAAGTCTGGTGGACCTGTGTTCTATCCATGAGCAGATGAACAGATCAAATGAATTTACCAAGATGATGTCTTTTGACCAGTTTATGTGTATACCATACCAAGTTGTAATAAGTCTCAGTGGTTCAGTGGAATATCTAATGATACAATGCTGTACCAGCAGTCAGGGACACAACATGCACCAGAAGTCAAAATAAACATTCAATTATGGGCTGAAAACTGTAAGCCTCCTGGTAGCAGTCTCAACAAATCATATCTCCAAAAACACCCCAATAAATACACAGACAGTACAGAACAAAGGACAGGGGCCAGCTCAAGCTATCAACTCAACAATAGTCCAACCACTGTTATGGGGAGGGGAAGCATGGGAGCTGGCAGAGGGGACAAAAGGGGATCAAATTGTGATGATCTAGATCAAGATCTGATCTGACAATCCCCAATTTGATATGGCTGAAAGGGGAAAGGAAAAGAAGCAGGGAGGGATGAATGGAATGGTGGCACTGAAACATGCATTGAATGGAGGAAGGAAGAGATGAATGGAATGGTGGCACTGAAAAACATGCATTGAATGGAGGAAGGAAGAGATGAATGGAATGGTGGCACTGAAACATGCATCACCAAAATGGAAAATGGAACAACAAATTAGGTCAGGAATGCTGGGAGGTCAAGAGCAAAAAGTCATGTGATCTGGTGGTCTGTGCACTGGAAAATTAGTATAAATAGTCCAAGTAGAGTAGAGAATAACCAGGCATTTGATAGGCAAAGGCTCAGTGGTTCCCAGGGAGTGAATCACCTAGGCTAGAGTTTATTGAACACCTCTTATTGGAAGTCTATTGTTAGACAAAGGCTCGGTGGTTCCCAGGGAGTGAACTACTTAGGCTGGAGTTTATTGAGAACCTTCTTCTGCCTATCAGGATATTTGATATTCTGTGAAGCACCCAATACATCAAGTTTTTATCATCAAGCACCAGTGTGGATTAGAGGTCACTTTCTGAGACTTCAAGAAAGCCCCAGAACTATCAGTACTACTTGCAACCAAGTACTACACTAACAATTGTTAATATATATTGTGCTGGCCAGTGCGTTTGATTCGCATGCAGTGCATATAATAAACAGGTGCCAAGATTTTTGTTTTTCAATTAATATTCCATGCATTTTTGCCCTACATGTACACTGCACTGACTTGTATAATAAGCACCTGTGGTTCAATGGAATACTGATAAATAGATATTTCATATTGTGCACAAGAAGTGGGTTCAACTCCCCCTACTGCATATTATAGCAGCAGGTTGCTGACGTCCATTAACGTCATTCATTTAATCTGTTCAAAACTTTAGAGATTACTTGAGAAGTTTAGGTTGGACGACCTTGCACTAGCATGTGACAAATCTTCTCAAGTCATCTCTGGAGTTTTGAATGAATCAAATGAATAACACTAGCAGATATTAACAGATGATTATTTATCACATGCGCTGCAAGGAGTTTTGAATGGATTGATGCTAGCAGACATTAGCAGACATTAGTAGACAGCAGCAGATGTTAAGTTCTGTGTAAAAATGACAAATATTTTAGTAGGGCCGGTACTGAATTGAAAGAGGGGGAAACAAGTCTAGTCGACCTGAGTCCTGTCCAAACTAATTGAAATGTCTGTAATAAAGTGCTATAGCCTAGTATACAATACTAGAGCAATATTTATGTATGATCCACAGAACGTCCTGTGGTCTAGCAGAATATTGTCAGTTTATGTTCCTTTTAGTGCACAACTGGAGATAACAGATCAAACAGATTTATAATGGATTCATCAGCGGCACAACAGGATGGTTAATCTTGACAAAAAATAACCAATAAAAAAGCCAAAAATTATAGTAACTAATAATTAAATTACTCGTCCAATATGTATTTCTCCTCTTTATTAGATTCATGTAATGCATCTGAATAGAACAAATCCTCACCAAGCAGGTAGTCTGCTGTCAAAAATGCAAAGTTCTCTGGTATATATGACCTCTAAGGTCTGGTAAGTGTGATGTCTTCATAGTTTGCTATCAGGCATGATGATGAAGATGGTGAGGGTGACTCTGACATATCAACAGACACATCATCAGTATGACCAGCTTGATTGAAAGGGCCAATAGGCCTATATCAACTATGTTTTGCTCTAGCACAAAATTCTTGTTCTGTTGAAATAAATTAACTGTAATTACCAGTGCCAAATTATAACTCACATTGTTGATACAATTCATTAATTCTTCTCTGATCCTCATATTGAGTCATACATGTCTTATATTCCTCCCACTCCTGGACATTGTTACTGGTAGGTAAGGTTGGAGAAGAAGATTGTTGGAAAGGGGAAGACTGGAATTAAAGAGCCATTACATCAAAAATTGGTGGAAGATTTTCTTTGTCATTGGCTGCCATGCCTCTATCCATCTCTTCTTCCATCACAAAAAATAGTGGCAGAAGGTTTTCTTTGTTCTTGGTTGCCATACGTCTGCTGCTCTGGACTTCTGTTTGTCCACTGTTACCAGCCACCATGGTCTCAATTGCTGTTAGTCCTTTTGCTCCTTCACCAACAATGAATAGAGGTGGCAAAGAATTGTCATCCATTTTCTCTTCTGCAGAAATGAACAAAGGGGGCAAATCATTGTCTTCTGTCTCCTCTTGCACAGGAATAAACAAAGATGGCAAAGATTTGTCTTCCGTCTCCACTTCTGCAGGAATGAACAAAGGCAGCAAAAATTTGTCTTCCATCTCCTCTTCTGCAGGAATGAACAAAGACAGCAAAGATTCATCTTCCATCTTGTCATCTGCCACAAAAAACAAAGAAGGGATACCCTCTAAGTTAGGGTCACTAATGGATGGATGAGGGATATCCATCTGGTTGTTGTCAGTTTCTCCCAGCTCTATGAATGTCCAGCAGATATGAGCTGCTGGGGTGGAAGGAAGTTGGGATGCTGGTTGAACCACAATGCAAGAGTGTTCCATTGTAGGGCCATATACCAGTCCAGGTTTACTCTGACTGTACAGGTGGTGGAATAGATATTGTAGGTTTGAGGGTTTGATATGCATCAAGGATGGCCATTGGAGAGAGTTGACATCAGAAAAAGTGGTAGGATGGGCCATGGGAGAGGTAGTCTTGAGGATCAGACCGCTCACCATCAATACTGTTGGTATGAGACTTGATGCCTGTCAATTGGCCCATCTGAGCAGGATCCACAGACCTGGCAATAGAACTGACAACAAAAGCAGCAACAGACTTGCTGCCAGCAAACAGGCAGATCATATTATTGGCTGTTGGAATATATTCCGTCCTATCTAGTGACCACCACTTGTCTAGAGCTATGTCAGGTTCCGCTGAGTCGGGGGCCTTCCAGGAAAGCAACGCCCTTACAATGCGGACTTGACCTACAAATACTCGGGTGTCTGGA
>QFEW01004630.1:4707-16442 GCA_003316525.1 Termitomyces eurrhizus | reverse complement strand
GTCTGATTCTGTGCAGTGTGAACCTTAAGCTCTCACTCAACTGTAACTTTGTTACAAATATGTCTGATGAGGCTCCTTCATCTTGCAGTTAGTTATTACTTATTGTGATCATCTCTCAGGTTCAGGTGGTTGAATGAGAAACAGAAATCATATTTGAACATAAATAACTACAAGATATAGGTAAATAAAATCATTTATTGTTAGAGAGGCCTGAGAGAGCAAGATGCAAATTAGAATGAAGACACAACTAAGAATTACAGTAAATGATATTTAGCCATCATCTATACATGGAAATTTGGAACATACCTTTCAACTTGAAATGATGTCCAACATCACCTCCATGGGGAGCTTCTTGACCAGTAACCACCATGTGGTACCTACAAACTATAACAAACCAAACAATCAGGCAGCTAATGCTGACCTGAAGCTCCCCAACAAGAGCTACACTGAAAGGTGTCGAAGTACCAAAAGGTACAGAACACTGAAAGGCATTGTCAATGCCCCCCCCTCCAACACCAGTATTACAACCTGTCACCATCAGCTAGCTCCTGGCCATCCACAGGAGAACCATGGGACAAGGCTCCACCAAGAGGTCAACAAATATGCTATAGTGGAGTATACATAGCACATGCTAGCAGCAATTGTAAGAGCAACCTCTAGAGGCTGTGACTCAGTTGCACAGCTGGCAGAGGGAGATCCAAAGTATATTAGAGTATGTACTGACAATATCATGATAACTGTTGGACTACTTCCTATTGGTCACTGCATCCAACCAGTCATGTGCCTGTTTGCCACCTCTTTCATTGTTTGGTTTCCATACAGCCTCAGTTGTCTTCATCATTAACGACACAATACTGAGGCTGTAAGTTTCACACTCAATCATTGACAAAAGCATATACTGATTATTACACTGTCATGTAATTTCCTTTCTGTTTGTATCTTACAGGTACAATAAAAAATTAATTGTCTTTATCATTAATAACATGACACTGAGGCTTTTCCTTTCTGTTCGTATCTTATAGATCTGGGACTACAGGTTATGGGCCTTTCTATAAGCCCAGCTTGATTTTGGAGCAACTCATTGTCCTGATAACTTATCAGGTGCCTGTGGCTGCCTCCACGTGGTGCTGGCAATTCTTTTTCTTTATCACCATACCATGTCCAGTCACGCATTAGATGAGAGAGAAATCTTACGCAATCCTCAGGAGGGTAAAGACGCAACGACATTGCCTACACCAGGATCCTTAAACAATATGCAGAACCACGAACTGCCGATTCTGGGAACTTCCAACCCACGACATCCACATACTTCTTTTCATGCTTTTAATTCTTACAATACACCACCGACTTTCCAAAATAATAGGACCTATAATTTTCTTCCTACACATTGTACTGTTGTACTGCCTTTACCTTCATCACATATACCCATCAATATTCATGCTCCAGCACCTCGTAGACCCCCTTTTCCTCCACCTTCTGTCCATACTTATCATTCAGAATATGACCCTGCTTCTTGACCTAACTCTGTTTATTCTCAACCTTCTGGTCCTTGCTCAGTTCTGATTTCTCCAGTGATTTCCCATCCACCATCCATTCATGCTTTCTGGGCAAATTCTGTTCGTCCGGAAGACCTCTGTTTGGTTTCTCATCGCGCTTTGTCAGTTCAACATTATGATATTCCCCTTCCTCAATCACGTACCAATTCTTCTGTACCAATTCCACCTATTCTAGATGATCACATTGAAACCTCCTTACAATTTACCTATTTGTCCTGCTCACAAATTTCTCGCCTTCTTATGTGAACATTTTGGAATTTGTAGCGCCTCAATTGCAGAATTTACCAAGTCCAAAGTTTTTGCGTTAACGGCATCCCTGAATATAGTCCCTGCCTATGTCTAAGCGTGGCAGTTGGCAGTACACCAATTGAATGGCATGGCTTGGGATTTTACTCCATGGCAATAGATACAAAAGTTTGTAGATGGTTTGCCTAATGGGGATCATTGGTCTGTGTTGAAAGAAGAGGTTTGGCTTTCTTGGGAAAATGCTGGTCCAAATGGAACATATCAATTTGCTCAACTAGTGACTAGAGTGATGAACATGGACACAAAGTGTCGCCGACTTGCGATGGCTTCTTGGTCTCATCCCAGCCAAACTTCAACTCAATCTTCTGTCCCCCTCACTGTCAATTCTTCTTCAATGAATGCTTCGACTACCAATATTACCACACCAGATTCGACCACTGCTCGACCTTGTATCATTTGCTTAAATTGTAACATGTATGGCCACTCTATAGAGTCATGTTGGTTCAAGAGTGGGGGAATGGAGAATAGTTGTGATTCTATGTGTCTTCATCCTAAAGCTAATGTAGCCACTTTGGACACACAGCCCATACCTACTCCGTTACCCTTTATCGACGAGGTTGACGAGCAAGACATCTCTGCTGCTAATGACTCCAACAATGGTATTGATTTGTCTGCTTATGTATCTTGTGATCATGACTGTCCCTTGCCTCCGTACAAGGCTTTTCTTTAATCCGCCTCTCCAATAGCGCTTACTTCTATCTCAACTCGTTTTAATTCCATACTCAATTCTGGATATACGATGCATATCCTTTGTGATTGTTCCCTTTTTTGGATGTCCAATGTTGATCTGGCTGTTCCTGTGGGCACTGTGAATTGTGGGACCCTTAATACCCTAGCGCGTGGACAAGCTTGTTTTTGAACCCATGTAAATGGCAAGAATATCATTATCACATTGGAGGACTGTTTTCATGCACCGGATGTGCCGATTAATTTGCTTTCTGTTGGGTCCATGGTAGAACATGACTTGAAGCTAATTTTTGAGAAAGGTTCTACGTCAATATTTTTCCCATCATCAATTCCCTCTCTTCAAAGAAGTTCCATCACAGCATCCATCCACAACCGTCTTTCCTTTTTATTCTGCGATTTTGTTCTTCCCACGTCACAATCCACATCTCTGCTACTTGCTTTACTAGCTTTGATTTTGAGTTCATTTCCTTGCCTTGATGTTACGCCAGGCCTATGGCATGCCCATCTTGGTCATCCAGGTCAGGACATGACAAAGGCAATTCTAACAAAGAACTATGCATCTGAAGTTGAATATGGCAGTTCTTTCAACAATGACATATGCATACCTTGCATTCTTGGCAAGCGTCCTGCTAGACCTTTTGACTATCACAACCATTGTGCTTCCGCAGTTTGTGAACTGTTACATATAGATTCATGTGGTCCTTTTCCGATATCATTCTCTAATGGCCATGCTAATCACTTCTATTCCATACTTGATGACTGCTCAAATTTTAGTAGCACAGTTTTGCTATCATCTTGCAATCAAGCTATCTCACATTTCAAACGCGTTGAGGCTTTCTGGAAACTGAAGTCTGGAAATCGTGTCTGTACGGTACATTTGGACAATGGGAAGGAATTTGTTTCAGGAGAATTACACAATTATTTAACCTCTCAGGGAATTGTCCATCAAATGACCACACTATATGCACATCAGCAGAACAGTAAGGCTGAGCGATACATTTGGACAATTGAGGACTCTGCCCAAGCCATGATGGCATGGTCTGGTCTTCCGATGTCTTTTCTTGGAGACACGATTCTCACAGCTCAATACCTTTGAAACTAACTACCTACTTCCATGCTGCCGTCACTCACAACGCCATATGAGGTCATGGAGGGTAAAAAGCCAGATCTTTCACATCTTTGAGTCTGGGGTTGCCGGTGCTTTGTACTGTTTCCAGCTGAAATTTGTTCCAAAGGTTCAGGTTAGTGATTTGAAGCAATTTTTGTTGGATATGACAAAGATCACTTGGGTTGGAGAGTGCGTGATTTAAATGGAAAGTACTTCTTTTTGAGGGACATTATTTTTGACAAATCGGTTTCTGGACATTTATGCCCTCATCAAATTTAACATATCTCGACTTCTCAGCCTCAGCCATCACCTGTTCCTGAATCGACATCTCCACGACCTGATCAATCTTCTCCTTGTTCGAACTCTGCACCACCTGATTCATCCCCCGCTTCTGTCTCACCCTTGCCTTTTTTTTCTGATGCACCTCTACCTACATCCATGTCCCTCTTGACACTGCCACCAGATCCAGTACTCCATCGTACTCGTTGGACTGCTATCTTAACGGCTAAAGGTCGTGCATACAGTGAAGACATGGCTGCATGTAATAAACAACTTATACGTCTTCAAGCCAATCATATTTTAATGAGGCAATTTGCCATCCTGATACTGAGGTCTGGCATGCAGCTATGCAACGGGAGATGGATAGTTTACGAACTCAGGGAGTCTTTCAGATTGCAACTTTGCCACAAGGTCGTAAACCCATTGGTGTCCGATAGGTATTTGCTTACAAGCTGGATGCCAATGGAGCTATTATTCATGGCAAGGAAAAGGCTTGACTAGTTGCCCAGGGATTCAGCCAATGCCTGGAGGATTATGGCTCTACTTATGCTCCTGTTGCAAAGTTAACGAGCATCAGAATCACACTTGCCTATGCTGCAAAATATGATTTTCATCTTTTCACATTCAACGTTAAGACAGCCTTCTTAAACACTCCCCTTTCCCATGAGGTATACTGTAAGCAAGTCCCAGGTTTTCCTGAACCTGATCAATCTTCCTGCTACTGCCTACTTTGGGCTTTATATGGTCTCAAGCAATCCTTTCACGAATGGTACACTATTCTTTGCCAAGCTCTTGAAGATCTGGGCCTTACCCGCTGTGAGGTAGATCATGCTGTATTTCTTGGTCATTTTGATGAATCACCTGATCCTACGGTTCTGATGCCTCTTGATGGCTCAAAACTTTTCATCATCATCTGCATCCACATTGATGATGGCCTGAATGCCACGAACTCTGTCCTACTATACCTTTGGCTCATTAGGTGTTTAAATAAACGATTTAAAGTTATTGATTCAGGTCTGATGACACTGTACTTGGGAATTCAAATTGATAGGGATCGCTCTCAATGCAAACTTTGGCTTTCCCAGAGGGGTTTCATAACAGACTTACTCTTGACTTATAATTTTCTTGAGGCCAAGTCCACCGCAGTTCCATTATACCACTCACTTCATTCCCTCCTGGATCCACCACCCAACTCTCTTTCTGACATTTCAGATGAGAATCTGAAGCTACACTATCAATGTTTAGTTGGCTCCATCCTTTATCTTAGCCTCTGCACATGGCCTGATCTGGCTTTTACAGCCATGAGGCTTAGGCCAGTATAACTCTTGCTTTAGGTGTTCTCATCTTCTCACTGCTAAGGGAGTTCTCCGTTATTTGTCTGGCACAATTGATTTTGCCCTACTTTACAACTTTACAGGACCTGAGAACCATCTACCTATATGTCTTTTACTTCCCCAAGGTTGTGGCTTTGTAGATGCTGATTGGGCATCCAATTCATCGACTCACCACAGCGTTTCTGGTTATGCCTTTTTCCTCTATTCTTCTCTAATATCTTGGTCTTCTGTTTGGCAAGTACAGTGGCTCTCTCTTCAACCGAGGCGGAGTATATGTCTATGGTGCACGCCATGCACGAAGCTATCTGGATTTGCTCACTTCTTACATCGCCCTTGCTACCTGCTCCTACACCTTTTCCCCTCGTTTGTAATAACAAAAGTGCCATTGACATCGCAAAATCTGACTCTACTACTTCCCGATCCAAACATATCAACATCCACTATCATTTTATTCATGAACACTTTCAATCTGGTTCCTTTGAGCCTACCTAAATCTCAACTTCTGATATGGTTGCAGATATTCTCATGAAAGCTTTGCTGTGTGTATTACATGATTGCTTTGTGCTTGGCCTTGGCTTGGTTTGCCATTGATTCTTACTTTTTACACTTCTTTACTTTTCACGTCACTTTTCTTCTGTGGCAATGGGGTTGTGTTGGACTACTTCCTATTGGTCACCGCATCCAACCAGTCACGTGCCTGTTTGCCACCTCTTTTGTTGTTTGGTTTCCATACAGCCTCAGTTGTCTTCATCATTAATGACACGACACTGAGGCTGTAAGTTTCACACTCAATCATTGACAAAAGCATATACTGATTATTACACTGTCATGTAGTTTCCTTTTTGTTCGTATCTTACAGGTACAATAAAAAATTAGTTGTCTTCATCATTAACGACATGACACTGAGGCTTTTCCTTTCTGTTTGTATCTTACAGATCCAGGACTACAATAACTACTCACCTGGCAGAGAGCAATCCAAAGAGAACAAGTCTAAGAATTCCCTATGCCAGGTTGGATGCTTCTGGGGCCTCTGAAGCATGGAAAACAACTGTAAAGTACAACAAAACCTTAAAAACTTGAAAATTGCCTACACAAACAATTGCACAAATAAGGGGCAAACTCTGGCAAACTCTGACTTATGTAAGCAGTCTGGAAGTGGTGCTGAAGGGCCCACACTTGTCTGAATGGTAGCTAAAGAACCAGAGCACCTCAAGGGCTGAGAATAGTACTAACAGATAGTGTTGAAATAATAGAAATAGTAAAATGAAATAATGTCAGAAGAAATAAGAGAATGAATGAAAGGAGAGCAGAAGAAGTAAGGAGTGAAAGAAGGAAGAAATGAGGAGTCTCCTGACAGCAATACTGCATGTAGCTCCTGTCAAGCAGCTCAGGTGTAGCATAACTCTGCATAGAACTTCCACCAAACATGTATACTACAACAGGCCATGCAAAAATATCACACTCAGGGCCACAGAATAAAAAAATTTTCTGTCTTCTGATGAGTGGGTGCAAAAAAATTAGTGGACCATACTAACTCCCAATGAGTACACTTAAACACAACCCAAAACCACCATTCCTTACAAAATGAACTCAGAATATGCCAACAACACAATTCACCAATCCAATGATATCCCAGAAAGGGGACATTGTGACCTCAATCGTGGCAAAGTCAATATGGCATCCTATATCCAGGAAACAACCAATGTATGACTCAACTGCACTAATGTAGAAGAAGACCCACACAAAAAAGGCAATGACTTTCCCATGCTTAAAGCATCACAACCCAACCAGAATTCCTCCCCCCACCCACACTCCAGGAGGATAAGCTTGATCTTTGGAAGGGGCAAGCCCAAGGATTTCAAACACCAAAAGCATATGCAGCCACCTAGCCCCATGAAGGATTGTACTCCAAAAAGACATACCTCTGAAGCCAATCCCAACTTGGAAATCCCTGAACGCACCAGTAGTCTACCAGAAATCCTGTCATCCTCTCCACAGATGCATACCACCGCACAAGCTAATGCTATTGCTGGGGAACAAAACAGTGCCAGGTCTGTGAATGGGGATAAAGATCAGAAAGTGATGGATTTCTACAGAATTATGTAGAGATTTGATGGAAGTCAATGAGGAGATGGGGGACCAAAGTGCCACTGCAGTGGCCAACTTCGAATGCATATCTCTATTGTGCAGGATAAAAGACCTATCAAGTGACAATAAATGTTCATTGAATAGTGGTAATATGCAAAATCTTTTGAGGGATATCTCAGCCCTGGTATTCACAGCTTGCTCTCTACAGAAGGCAACCAAGGAACCATAATTCATAATGCACATATCTGCTTCAATATATGATTTTTTATGTGGCAGCCATTGTCTACAAGCTAATATCATGGAAAAGAATGTCATCCAAATAAAGTCTTGATTGATTGCAGCCTTACAGACCAAGTAGATGCAGAGAATGTGTTAAAACAGACACAACCATAGCTACATTCTAGCATAGGTAGATATCAAATATTAACATAGTAACAATACAGATCACATGACATTAAAAAGTGAAGACATTATTCCCATGCATATCTGTAACTGTACAGACAAACAGTAGTATCACATGATGTTAAAAAGCAAAGATATTATTCCCATGCATATCTGTAACCATACAGACAAATGGTAGTATCACATGACATTAAAAAGCAAAGACATTATTCCCACACATATCTGTAACTGTATAGACAAACAGTAGTGTCACATAACATTAAAAAGTGAAGACATTATTCCCATGCATATCTAGTCTACTGCTTAGTAAGTAACTGTACAAACAAACAGTAGTGTCACATGATGTTAAAAAGCAAAGACATTATTCTCATGCATATCTGTAACCATACAGATGAATAGTAGTATCACATGACATTAAAAAGCAAAGACATTATTCCCACACTTACCTAAAGGAAGTAATGGTAATGAGAACAAACATAGTCACATGACAGCAAAAATTGAAGATATTTTTCCCACACATAGTCCGCTGCACAGAAAAATCTTGTATTCTAGATCTTGGAATTAATGCCCAAAAAAATCTAGTGAAGGCACTACAAGAAGCAAAACCATTGGTACTCATTAACTATACTACCTCTAATCCCATTATACTTGCCATCAATAAATTATATATTGCAGTTAGCTTCTTTTTATGTCAGTGTGACAGCACAAATTGCAAGATTAGATGCTACAATCACTTTGAATCAATTACCCAAAGAATTATACTACAGTCAGCCCAAGCTAGAGTTATATGGCTTGTTTTGTTTGTTTTAGGTGCTATGAATATATCTTATAGGAGTTTAAAATCTGATTGTTGAAGTTGATGCACACTATATCAAAGAAATGCTATAGAATTCAGACATTTGGCTTTCAGCTAGTATGAATCACTGGATAGTAGCAATACTAATGTTTTACTTTGAGTTGGTTCACGTAAAGAGTGCATTTCATGGGCTAGATGAATTATCTTAATAACTATGACAGCCAGACAATGAGGTGCCAAACAATAGTGATAACAAAATATTCGACAACTAGATTGACAGACTATACAGATTTATTCATATTATTCAGCTGCCTATTCCTTTGCTTTGCAAAGATCAGCTAGTCTCAATTTGGCTACATCCTATTGTTTCTCACTAGCCTAATCTATATTAGGCACTATCAACCTTTACATGGCCAGTATCTATAATGTTGCTAAGCCATCTGACAAGCTAAAAATAGTCAAGGAATTCAGACCTTTGCAAGAAGATAGCCAAAACTTGCCATATACAGTAGTGCTACAAAGTGCCAAGGCTCAGGCAGAAGGTCAGCAAGTTGACCAAGTTAAGAAGTGGCAGAAAATACCAATGCTATAGCCAAGTGGCTCTTTGAAGATATCATTTGCTGATGGACAGCACTTTATGAGATTGTCACAGACAATCATAGTCAAAGCACTTACCTATCTGGCAAAAAAATACAACATATAGCATATTTGAGTCTTGGGATACAATAAACACACAAACAGTATTGTAGAATGACCACATTTTGATGTTTGACAGGCATTATTCAAAGCAGTAGATAGTGACCAGAGTTGCTGGAGTGAAGCAACCTACTTGGGTATTCTGGTCTGAACAAGTTACCATACACAAGAGGATGGGCCGCTCTCCTGACTATGCTGTAACAGGCACTCACCCCCTACTTCCAGCTGACATAGTAGAAGTGACTTACTTACAGCCTCCACTAAACTCAGTTCTTTCTTCTACTGACATAATAGCAAGATGCACTATAGACTTACAATGTTGTATGGAGGACCTCAAGCACTTACACAAAACAGTATTTCAAGCCTAATGACAGGTGGCACTACAATTGGAAAGCAAGCATAGCACTATGATACAAGACTACAACTTCACAACAGGAGCACTAGTACTAATGTAAAATTCAAAAATCAAAGTTACACATAACAAAAAGATGTGATCACAATATCTAGGACCCCTCATTGTAGTTTCTCACAATAGAGGAGGTGCCTACATACTTTGCAAATCGGATGGCTCAGTTTTGCACAGACTAGTAGCAGTGTTCCAACTCATTTCCTACTTAATGCATAAACACATGATATCTTGAAGAATATTCTAGTATGACAACATTACTTGTTGGACACCAATAACACTGTAAGCACCAGAAGTTTTGATGACCACAAAGAGTCAATATATAATTGCATTAATAACTAACATCACCCTTGATATAAATATTTAGATATATATACTTACTGTTGACATATACCACCTTCAGTCAAGTACATGATGACTGAGAGTAAGTGAGCACAAACATACAACTATTATACTTACCAAGAACATTATCTAGTTCAGAGTACTTGCTCATGTCCTAGGTATGTCTAACCACAGTCAAGTACATGATAACTGAGGTCCAGAGTACTTACTCATGTCCTAGGTCTTAACTTCTAACATGGTTTGGGCAAGTGAGTGATGGAAGGGGTTGCCCATGGTTAATTCAGGTCAAAGATAAGATCATCTTAAATCTCTCTTTGGCTCGTCACACTAGCACACTCGGCCCTGATGCTTGGCCACCGTTCCCTTTGTCTCTGTAGCCACCTATTGTCATTAAACGGTATTAAAACCTGCGGGCATACATACGAGTTTCCTTGTTGTCTCACACTGCGCTCACAGGTAAGTCTCCCTTTATCTACTATTCTTAAAAAGTCGTCTCACACTGCGCTTGCAGCGCACCCATCTGGACACACATTATGTCATGTGTTTTTATCAGTCTTTCCTTAGCATGTGCCAGCAAGCGCATGCCCCCTCAGACTCTACAAGCCCCAGATGGACGTTTCGTGAGAGCCTCTCCAAGCCCCCCAGACACTACTATAACTTCGGCCGATGCATCAGTCATGGATGAGCTCAGCATACTTTGTGATTCCCACACTGAACTTCGTAGCATGATGCAGGACCTGCTGGCTAGGTTCAATGCTTCCACTACATTGCTCCCACCCCCCTCCATTACTCCAGCACCCACACTCCTGGCACCATCTACAGGAACCTTGTTTGTACTGCCCATTCTGGGTGTCAGCATCAATGGTGCGTCCTCTGCTGCTTCCCTCTCCCTTTGTACCTATTTTTCCAACATCGACACAGCGGTCATCACGGCTATCATTGGGCACGAGTTCAAGGCGACCAATCTCCACAAACTCGACCCCACCAATTGCGACAAGGAGATGGCGTACACATTCAACGGAGCAACGAATCAATTTGAAGTGAGCAACAGGATGGCTAAGGAATACAAAACACCCTTCTTGGTCATCATCTCTCTCCAAACCTACTTCGACATCCTTGCGTTTCACATTAACAATGCAGCAGCAACCAGCACGTTCTTCTGCTATACGGCTCACCTGGTAAAACTGGTAGCAGAATACGAATGGTCAGCAGTATATGACTACCATACTGTCTTCTTCAACTGCAGGAGAGCAGAAATGGCAGCAGGCAATTTCTCACAGTGGGGAAAGCGGGACAACAATCTGCTTTTGGAGCATGTCTATGCTCATCGCAAAGCCCCACTGACAAAGCACTCCAAGCCCAAAGCCCCATCCACACCTGGCAAGGTGTGCAGGAAATTCAACAAAGGGCATTGTCTCGTCAACCCATGCTCTTGGGGTCACCCCCACTCCTGCACCACCTGCAGAAAGATGGACCATGGCAAACACCAACACCCCTATTGGCCTCCTTGCCAGTATGGAGACAAGCTGCCTCCATTCTGACGTTGCTTGGAGGCTAAATAGCCCCCCATGCTGGACTTGCTGAAATTGGCCCTCAGCATGATGTGGCGCATAAGCACTCTGTGCCGTCTGAAAAGGCAGAAAACTGCCTACAGGTGCATTCTGGGGCATAAAGTTGCACTGCATGAGTTGTTGTGGTGGATAGCCACTAATCACTGGCTGCTGTGATGGGTAGC
>QFEW01004629.1:0-27983 GCA_003316525.1 Termitomyces eurrhizus | reverse complement strand
GGCGCATCCCTGATGCGCTCGGTGTGGTGATCTACCGTGATCACACTATTGAGCGCCAGAACTCATTCTTTGGCACGGGGTTGGCTCCCCAATTCTATTGGTCACCGATGACCAATACCATCTTCGTCGGGCAAGAAGCCCGCACAGCCAGGTCCTTTGAGGACGATAAACAGGGCAACGCCGCCGCGACGCCCCACAACAGTAAGGTGTACCAAGTGGCACCTCGTGGGTTTCCCCGCAGTCCTCGAGAAGTCCGTAGACTTCATGCACTGGTTAACAACCAGTTTACGCCGCTTTGTCAGCATCAGTTGGGCTACCTCTTGCTCAACAAATTCAAGCGGGTGGCACTCAGCTGCCACCCTACGGCCCGAGACAGAGCTATGTCTCATTTACTCAACAAGGTCGAGTATAGGACTATCGCGGTACCCTTCGCAAGTCCAGAGGAGCGGGAGAACGTCCCGCAAATGATTGTGCCGTCGTGGCTCTATCGCCGCAAAGAGAAAGGAAAAATTGCCTTCGTCGGCCTTACCCCCCCTGATCCAAAGCAACCATTTGCTTTGGACTATCTGGGCTCATACGCCCTCCTCTATGGACGCCCTGGGACGTCCAACGTGTGGACCGGTCTGGCCATGGACCGAGCCATGCGCATTCATTGGCGCAGCCTCTTTGGGTTTGCGCTTGTATGCGCCCTCAGCGCCAGCCGCCCCTCCAAGGCCACGGTATACAAGTACCTAGCCTACGTCTTCGCCAGGCCAGGCCTCTACAAAGAGGCCGTGGCTGAGTACGAGGCGGCCACGGGGCAAGCCTTTGCGCCTCTCCACGCTGACGACCCTACCTTCGAGGTTCGGGCTGTGGACATCCCGGAAGCGTCAGCTTCCGTATTCACCACTTCGGACGTGTTACGTGTCCTTCTTCACAATCAAATTCCGGTCAGCTGGGCTGACCACGCGTACACTTATGGGGTCACCTACTTGGCCCATCTATTCTTCAGCGACAGCCAGCTCTACAACGAGGCGGCTGCTATCGACGACGAGAGGCTACAACGTCTCGACCACTACGGTACACCCCAGTCCATCCCTCAGTGGGATGGGTGGCGCGAGGCCACCATTGGCAATCGCCAATGCCTGATGCTCCAGCAGCAGGACAGTCGTCGTGCATACGATGACGCGCTCGCCAAGGGGATGTACCTCTCCATCGGGCAAGACATTCATGCCCACCACGCGCTAGTACCCGTCCGACACCGGGGATCTGCCTGATCCCCAACCACCTGTCTCGGGGTCGACCATTGACCCCAATCTCACACTGTCCCCTCTCCGGGACTATGACGACTCCCTGCCAGTAGCAGGGCCTTCAGGTACTTTCTACGCATCCGCACCCGAGGATGAACTCCTCGACTACGACATGGACGACGCGACTGCCGATCCATTCTGGGAGCCTGGGGACTCTCCCATTGCCCCTGTCCCTGACTTACCGACGGCATGACCGTCGTATTATCTCAAGACCGTAGCTCGGTCTGATTGGGGGGTGTGTAGCGTGTAGTCCGCTATGTGGCGTTGGCCACATAGCTTTACTTACTTTACAGTAGATATTATTATATTATATTTATTATAATATAATATTAATTTACAGTATTATATAAATTAGTTTACTAGCTGCTTACAAAGTAGCTTATCTTTTGTTTGTACTACATAGTCAATAGACCGGACTGGTCTGATTCTGTGCAGTGTGAACATTAAGCTCACAAAACCTTGTAACTTCGTTACAGCTGGACATATACGCTGATAGGCTTCTACTCAGACTGAGCGCATCAAGGGGCACACTACAGGCCTACAGACACAGGCCATATTCGAGACCCTAGCAATCCTCTTGGACATAGGAAACTACAGACCTTAGCACTTAATTATAGGCGCTGTTTATCAGTCTAAACTACCACTACTAAGCCTTCAGCATATACCACTTATTGACCTTGGAGGATTAGGAGACCAAGGACTCAGGGCACTAGCATGACGGCAGGGACACGACTCTGACCAAACCCCGATTAGTTCCATAAAGGGGTTAGTATTAGGCGCTGCCATGAGACAAGGCACTTCAATCAGAAGTCTAAAGAATTAGCAGCGACGGAACAGGATATACTCTAGCCCGACATTTTATCCATCAAGAATTGATACCAGGTTTAGCGCCAACAGCAGAACTCATGGCGTTGATGATGCCAACTGTGGTTGGATACGCTGGACATATACACAGTACAACACTGTCTCCAGCGCTTGGCGTGCATGGTTGTGAGGAGTCCTGACAAGGTCCCAGTGTGCTCAAGCAGGAGTAACAGAACAATGTGCTAGATTATAGTGCCTCGGGTGCTACCTGGCAGACGGTAAGTGTCGTAGTTTAAACAAAGATATAGAAGAAAAGATGAGTAGCGCAGCGTATTGTGCCCATAGGTGGCACTGTAAACAACGAAGATGAGATAGATGAGGCTAGTGCCTGACTTAGTGATGAAGTCAGAGAAAGCTAGCATGATTTGAATGCTAAGTGTAACTGGGTGCTCAAGAGGTTACGATTCGTTCTTATATACATGTCAAGTAGCTATTTTATATACTATGCACTACCATGTTTGCCAAGATAAAAGTCCATCTGCAGTGCTACCTCCTAGCGCCTTTCCTCGTAGTTTCCTCTAACAGTGACCTGTCAACGGCAACCTTTTGCACATGGATAATGGAGACCAATGGCGTTATGACCCACAGCAACCAGCAGCGACTCTATATTGACTTAGACTTATACAAGTCTGCTCACTTTTACTATAACTCCGATTGGCCAGGCTGTTCCAGGGTATGGTCAGAAAATCCTTGACAGATACCGTGAGCGCTAATGTCAGTGCTACTCATTGTACTAGTTCCTAACAGGTCCAAATGTTGGATTTAAGTATATTCTGTGCCGCTGTCATTGATCCTTTTAGACTTCTGATTGAAGTGCCTTGTCAACTGGCAGTGCCTGCTGCTGGCTCCTTCTGGAAGTGATTGGGGTTTAGTTAGAGTCCCCTCCTGCCATCGTGTTAGCGCTATACATTCTGAGCCTCCTTCGTCCTTGGGATAGGTGAATGGAGTGCGCTGAAGGCCTGGTAGCTGGTGGTTAGGGTAAATGGATAAGTCCTGTAGTAGAGTGACAGAGCTAGGGCTGCTCTATATTCTAAACTAGTCGCTAGAGTCTTCAGTATGTCAAGTGTCAGTTGGCCTATAATGTCCCTTGATGTGCTCAGTCTGAGTAGAAGCCTATCAGCGTCTGTCAAGGATTTTCTGACCATACCCCGCAAAGGCCTGGCCAATCAGAATTACACTAAAAAGTGAGCAGATTCATACAAAGTTTAAGTCAGTTCAGAGTCGCCATGGCCAATGGGCTATAACGCCATTGGTTGCCGTTGCCCTATGTGTGCCAGTCGCCATTGACAGGTCACCGTTACCTACAATCACAAGGAGAGGTGCTAATTGGTAGCACCGCGAATGGACTTATTTTAAAAATATAGTAGCGCATAGTATAAAAGATAGCTACTTTGGATGTATATAACAACGAATTGTAACCGCTTGAGCACCCAGTTACACTTAGTGTTCAAATTGCGCTAGCTTTCTCTGACTTTGCCACCAAGTCAGGTGCTAGCCTCGTTTATCTTGTCTTCATCATTTACGGTGCCACCTATGGCACATTATGCTGCGCTACTCGCCTTTTCTTCTATATCTTTGTGTAAACTACGACACTTACCATCTGCCAGGTAGCACCCGAGGTGCTATCATCTAGCGCATTGTTCTATCACCTCTGCTTGAGCACACTGAGACTCTGTCGGGACTCCTCATAACTACGCATGCCAAGCGCTGGAGACAGTGTTGTACTGCATATACATCCAGTGCACCCAACTACAGTTGGCATCATCAATGCAGTACAACGCCATCTCCAGCGCCTGGCATACATAGTTGTGAGGAGTCTTGACAGGGTCTCAGTATGCTCGAGCAGAGGTGATAGAACAATGTGCTAGATGATAGCACCTTGGATGCTACCTAGCAGACGATAAGTGTCGTAGTTTAAGCAAAGATATAGAAGAAAAGATGAAGTAGCTATCTTATATACTATGCGCTACTGTGTTTTCCAAGATAAGTCCATCTGCAGCACTACCTCCTAGTGCCTCTCCTCATGGTTTCCTCTAATGGTGACCTGTCAATGGCGACCTTTTGCACATGAATGACGGCGACCAATGGCAACTCTAAATTGACTTAGAATTATATGGGTCTGCTCACTTTTACTATAACTCCAATTGGCCAGGCTGTTCTGGGATATGGTCAGAAAATCCTTGACAGACGCCATGAGCCCTAATGTCAGCGCTACTCATTGTACCAGTTCCTGACTGGTCCAGATGTCAGGTTTAAGTATATCCTGTGCCACTGTCATTGATTCTTTTAGACTTCTGATTGAAGTGCCTCGTCAAATGGCAGTGCCTACTGCTGACCCCTTCTGGAAGTGATTGGGGTTTGGTTAAAGTCCCCCTCCTGCCGTTGTGTTGGTGCTATACATTCTGAGCCTCCTTGGTCCTTGAAATAAGTGAATGGAGTGTGCTGAAGAAATGGTAACTGGTGATTAGGGTAAATGGATAAGTCCTGTAGTAGAGTGACAGAGCTAGGGCTGCTCTATATCCCAAACTGGTCACTAGAGTCTCCAGTACGTCAAGTGTTGGTTGGCCTATAATGTCCCTTGATGCGCTCAGTCCAAGTAGAAGCCTATCACTGCAAACTACATATGATTGTAGTTATTTTTACAGCTGAAGCTTACATAAGCTTCAGCTCTTATTTTCATACAAAGTAGTACTGGACAATCCAATGTGGATTCTGTTTCTATCATGTGAATTGAGCTTATTCACCTTGTAAATACTTACAATATGCTGTGTCAATAGTGAGCCTTGAAGCCTTGGGCAAAATATGGATACTATCCATTGTCTCAATGTCAAATCATACATTCCACAGTCAACTAAAGTCCTCAAAATTTATCTATAATGCCATTAGAATGCTAATAAATGCACCAGGTATGTCAAATTTATGATCTGGTGGCAAAACAAAAAGGTAAGACAAAAATCAAAAAAGTAAGACAGGATTTGGCAAATGCTTTTGGTCTGTGCTTAACCTTGATCTGCCAACTTCCTTTCTCCCTTGTCAACTATGGATTTCCACTGCCTCTATAATACAGACAAAGAAAGAAGGCTTGCTGCTAATGCTAAGAGCCATAGAAGCTACTACAAGTATGTCCAGTTCTTTATAGATATTGGTTGATAACTTGAACATGAACAGATGGCAGGAACAAGTTAGTTATTAGCACTTGCTGCCAGGAACATTATCAAAAGCAAAAAAAAATAGTACGTAGATATTCAATAACATCTGGCTTTACTCTTACATGTAATAGTATGCAAATTTGACCCAGTAAGGTGGCTCAAGACAAGTCTTCATCAAAATCTTTAGCACAGTGTGCCATAGAACATGCACATTCTCTTGAAGCATATCTACACAGTCCAGGTCAGGGGGCTCATGAAATGCTTGCCTAAGCAGCTAGTTGTGGGCTGTTGAGAGCGTGTCAGGTACTCTGATGGGGCCATCATCCGTAGACAGTGGTCGAGAAGGTCAAAGACATTGATTATGAATACAACAAGTTCATTGAGTGAAGAGGCCCGAGTGGTTGAGAGCCCAAGTGGTTGAGAGGTGAAGAGGTGTGACGGTATGAAGGTAGGGATAAAGGTTCGATGGTACGTAGAGAGATACAAAAGAGGTTGGAAATCTCGGGAGGTTCCGTTTTGGGAAATAGAAGCACGACCGTCCAACCTCCAGTCGTCTTAGAGGGGTTTCCGTCAACACAAATAACCCCTCTAAGATGCCATCAAGAAGCACGAAGTGTGCTGCCTTAGGTGAGATAAAATACCAGTTTTTCAATTTTATCTAGAGTACCTAATTAATCCTCTTCTTGTTCCCAGTCGGCCGGTAACTCGACAATCAATCGTTTTTACTATACAGACATAATATCTTATGTTGAGTGTCGTTCTAAAAGAAAGAACAGCTTACAAGTCCCTTTAGAACATAGCTAGTTCTGCGCCAGCTTCACCCTTAACGGTAGGTTCTCACCCTTCAATTCCTCACCCTCGAGGGTGGGAATCATCACCAGGCACGCTTCCCTGCGCAGACGCTCGAGTTGCGGCGTCGGAAGGAGCTCAAAGTTCCTGATGATTTCCACTGTGAGTGACTGCACCTCGTATAGGGCAAATCGCCACCCAATACAAGCCCGAATACCGCCAGCAAATGTTAATCTAGAAAATATATCAGGAATTTTTGTAGAATATGAAGAGGAATAGTACAAATTTCCATAGACGCCGAGAGTTGGTCCCTTTTTCTCGTCCGTTTTTCTTAACCATCGCTCCGGATTAAAAACGTGTGCATCCTCGCCAAAAACATCCTTGTTTCTGCCCCATATATCCCATTCTCAGATGTTTCAGAACGAGGGGAGAGTGAGCCAAACCTATGGTATGCCGCAATGGACAGTATGACCTTCATCCCTTTTGGTATTGGCAAAGTATTCAAGGACTCGCCGGATGCCGTCCTTATAGGTGTAGATAGCGGTAATACATCATCGTTTGCTGCTTGGCGATAATTCTGATAAAGAGCAGGGTGAAAACGCATTGACTCCTACAAAGAAAGGGATCGGTAGCAGTTTCTTGACAGAGGAAAAGTGTGAGTTACCTTGAGGATGGCAGCCAAATATTGCATGCCATCCAGATCACTCGCGGTGAAAGAAGAATACTTGCGACCACTGGCAATCTCAGTCGCCCGAATTTCAGCTCGTAGACGGTCCTGGAATTCAGGATGGCGAGCGAGTTCAAGCAAAACCCAACATAAAGAAGTGGCGCTTGTCTCATGTCCAGCTAACAAGATAGTCCTATAGTTGTAATTAGAACAGAATCCTAACGGATGGGTATGAGTTGCATAAGATACCGCATTTGTGCCAGCATCTCTTCATCTGTAAGCTTGGTAGCCTCATCCTCTGATGCGTTAGCTTTGACTTTGATTCCGTCAGATTGACCTGATCGACAAAACAATAAGAGTAAACTTTACCGAGAAGACTCAATATGTCCCTATTGTTCCTGCCATGTAGAAGGGCACCGGCCTTGTTCTCGACTAATGTTCGTGCAACAGCGTTTGCGAGCTTCGCTGTGTGGCGTGCATGAACGAGGTTCCTTCGCCTGGAAAATTTCGACATAAGCTGGAGAACCCAGACCGGAAGTATGGTCTGCATGAAGATAGAAGATTTGGGAGGGGAACCCAAGGTATCCGACCTGTGAACAGCTCAAGTGACGAGAAACCGCCGAAATACCTTTTCTACACACATAAGTCCAAAGTAGGCTTTCATAAATTCATTGTTTGCTTGGGACAATGCACCGAATTGGTAATCGAAGGCAGCTATGCAAATCTCTCGATATCCTCTATCATCAAGGATGATAGTGCCTACCTTCTCCAATAGAATCCATCGTAGCTCGGGATAGCCACGATGCAACATTTAATTCAACAGTTTGATCAGAGGAGTTGGCCAGAATATCGGTCCATTGCACAGTCAGCTGACTACACTGAGCACTCAGAATCCCAACAATATTTATTGACTTACCTCCCCTCCTACTTTTTGGAATATTGGTATAAATGCCTTGGACTCAGGGGCTACCTATCCGTCAGCATGACATGCAGATCATGCGACCAGATATGCTCACCTCCGAAGCCGGGTAACATGACTTTCCTCTGCCTTTTATGTATGTCTCCTACACGGCGCTTAATCAGAACACATGACCAGGACCTGGGCAATCCCCACGGGCGCATGTTTATCGTACCATCTGCCCATAAGAGTCCCCGCCCCATTAGAACCCGGGATATTTCAGTCCTTTCAGGCCACTTCAAAAAACCATATCCTACAAAAAACAATGAGAAATATACAAGATATGTGAAATGCAACTGACCAGATGTATGGAATATATATTGTAGGGCCTTAGGGTCAGATATTAGAAGACGATCCTCCTTTTTTCAACGGTTATTGCAGTAATATTTCACAATTTCAGAGAAACACCAACGCCAAATGGCCCCTTAACACGAACGACATCGCCAAATTGACGTTGATACTTAAAGTCCGGTACACCAGCCTGACTTTGAAATAATTCCGGGAGGTTGCCTACAAGGAACAGCCGCGATGAAGTGCTTTCAACGGAAGCATCACACGGTAAAACATACCAAGGATGAAAGAATCAGGTTCAGGACCAGGGACATGTGATATAGATATTCGAGCATAATGTCGGTAACAAACGTAGACGAAAGTCGCACCCAGAGTGCCTAGAAGCAGCTCCACCTGGAGAACCCATAAGAGTAGCGCTTAATGGTAGGCTGGAGCTACACAAACCTGTAATTCACGGATGAAGTTGATATCAATCATTCTGAGGTTGGTCACAAGTGTGTGGTGAAAAGGCGGGTTATAAGTCAGCAACTTGTTATGACCTCTCAGCAGTCAGAATTTAACGGATCAACAGGGCTGCATGTGACACAAGCCTGGGATACCAGGGGCAGGCAGATAAAGATGCTCTCGCGCTTTGGTTGACAACCACCCTCGGGAATTCATTAGTCGGGTTTTCCGAACGTAACGCGGGAACACAAGATCATGATATGTACAGAGATCACGAACACAGCTCACCCCTGATAACGTTTACCCGCTATGCGTTGCGTTTTCATAAGCGTTTCCCAATCCATAGCTGAAGTAGCCAGAGAACATCTCCTAAATTAGCAACCATCCGAAAAAAGAACATCTTGAGTAGGAAGCACAATTTAGACACAAAGATGGTGACTTATTGTCTGTTCATTTGGTGTATAGGATCCAAGAAACCGTCCTTGAAGCCACGAGCCTACTTTACTGTGTTCTCGGTGAGTTTCTGGAAAACGTTCTTTGCTGGATCCGCCTTGACAATCTTCTTATCAGTCCTCTGGACTGAATTTCCGAGTTGGATGTTCCAATTTGGCAAGTCCTTTCTGCCCTAGAGTGCCGTAACTAGGCCCCCATTGAGATGTGCCACCAACAATGTCGGCAATGGGCAGGTTTAGTGCCATGGGTATCAGTACGATGGGATACCTCGACAACATATTGACTGACTCTCGAAAAAAGAAACGCACGAATACAGGCCGTATGTGTTATAATTTGACCTAAGGCACTTATAGCCTTTTTTAACTTCACAAGAGTACCTGTCGAATGTACTAATTATAGCAAATCATGAACCCTTCACATTTAAGTTATCCTCTGATCGTGGCGGAGAAAGGATAGTCGCACTCACAGGTTTCCATACCACATGTCTCCGTCGTAGTTCCGTACATTATGCACATGGTGTTCATTAAACAGAATCACACGTCCACAAGGCATTGTACCGGCACAGATCTTTCAGAAGGACATAGTCTGGCATGATTTTCCTCACGGATAAATTCCTGACGACCAGGGCCGTGATCTTGTCCCTTTGCTCAAGAAGTAGAAAAGAATTCTCGGAGAATTGGTAATGATGCACGAGAATTTGATTTCCTTTGACCCGTTGATGAGCTGCGAAAATTATTATTAGTGCCGAGGCCCGTACTCGTCGACATGGTTGCGGTCTCGTCGAGGGCGTCAAGCAAGGACAAAACCCATCTATATTAATATTACGCAATACTAGTTTTTATGTAAAAAAAGGTTGTTTGTGTCGTACGGCTACCCCGCACCGGCGCCGAGGCCCCTTGACCACAAAGAGACCATACATCGCGAGGTTTCCCACTACAACGATGGCGACTGATACTCAGCCTGACGTCCCACAACCATACAAAGATTGTCTTTCCTGTCGAATAATTGGCACGGGCACACTTGCTGGTGTGGGCTCCTATGCATTTTGGCAATCCCGTGCCGTCGCACCAGGTAGCCTATGGCAGAAGCGGGCTATGGCTGGTCTTGGAGTAGGTACGGCCTCTTCTATGACATATAAATTTTAAAGACATCAATATTCTTCTTGTCTGTCTACAGCTTTTCTCACGGGAAGCGTAATTAGATGGTTTCAATAAAGCACTGGACCCTATTCGTTCATTTTGAACTGTCATGCAGTCTGCTTTACGAAGTCCAATATTGAAGTGTATTGATGTAGTCTGTCTCCTACTTTCATCTGTTGTCGCGGAGACGAGTAACTTAAGATAGAGTTGCACACAGAACTACTCGTTTGTAAAGTTCGGTTTTCTCCTCTCGGCGAAGGCGCCCATACCTGTCCAGAAATTCAATCAGTAAGAATTGTGGCCAAAATACCAAACATACCCTCTTTCTGATCCTTGGTTGCAAACAAGCTATGGAAGATACGTCTTTCAAATCTCAAGCCTTCTGTGAGTGTCAACTCGTACGCTAGAAGAACGCTAGTCAGAAATTCTAAGTCACGCTGAAGCAACATACCAGCATTGCACACTTCCTTGGCAGCTTGAATCGCGATCTGACTCTTGCTCGCAATCTCCTTCCCAACAGCAATGGCCTCCTTTACAACTTCTCCTTCGCCTTCCTTGACCACTCGACTTACGATTCCCCACTCTGATGCCTCCCGTGCCGAAATCATGCGACCAGTCAGGACCATCTCCATCGTCCTTGACTTTCCAATAATGCGCGCGAGTCGCTGTGAGCCTCCACCGCCTGGGATGGTACCGAGATTGATTTCAGGCTGGCCAAATCTAGCGGAGGGAGATGCAAGAATGATGTCACACATGAGGGCCAATTCACAACCACCGCCGAGCTAGAACATTGTGTGAGAAGGAGAAGGAGAACCATCAAGAGACGGTCGAACCGCGTAACCGGAAACAGCTGCGATGATGGGTTTTCGTATGCGTGTCATCTCGGCCCAGTTCTCCAAGAATCGGTTCTTATAGGCATCGGAGACTAAGCAATCAATGCTGGAATTAATCTGTACTTTTACTGTTGTAACTCACATTCAATATCTTTCATCTCCTTGATATCGGCGCCAGCTGCAGGATGAGGTCAGCAGGTTTTCGAACTTCGTGTCGACTAACGAACCAGCAAAAGCCTTCTCTGAGCCTGTCAATACTATCGCGCTCACAGAGGGGTCATCATCGGCGTCACGGAAAGCCTGGTTAAGTTCTACAAACAAAGGAGAAGACAAAGCGTTAAAGGCCTTTGGGCGGTTCAATGTGACGAGTGCAACCGCCGGTTCTGGGCGCGAGACAAGGATGTGGTTGTACTGGATCTCAGACGACATCAAACGAATATTCCCGGGAGAGAGCTTGAGGAATTTTGAGCGAAAAGCGCACGCTGTTTTCAAGGGATTATAAAAGGTACGGCAGATGGACATGATACCGTGGGGTGGAATATGTAAGTTATACTTGCTATGGGTACACAATTCGGACCACATGGGTGTCCATCGGCTACAGCCGGACTCCGATCATTTCACTCTCTCATGGAAGAAGGGTTGCGGGAACAAATGGCAGAATAATGAGCTTCTCAGTGTCCCACTTGATTGGTCCAACTCGGTCAGCGTGAACAAGTAGTGCATATTGCAGTGACCTCACCACCCCAGACGTATAGTACACATCTTTCTCTATCAATCGCCTGGCTTCGTCAATCGTGTCTGCCTTGACGATCAACATGGATGCCTCCGCTTTCTTCTTACCGTCCGTAGCCTCACTTTGATCGGAGGACAATACCATTCCGGCAACCTCTGATATCCGTCAAAATAATTATGTAGCATAAACAGCTGGAAGCATGCTTACGGACGACACCACCGTCTATGTGAGGGCGGATTTCTGTAAAATGTTGAGGTCGTACTGCATGTCGCTTCGCATGTGTCCCGGGATCTTTTTTGTCCGGAGCGTACACGAAAAACTTATTGATCGCAGCGTTTGACATAGACCTGTGGAAAAAGAATGGATGACGGGATACTGGGCGGAGCATCATGGTGGCCAGCATGATCGTTGTATACTTATGTATTTCATGGCATTCTTAAATTCTCATGCTATCTCATATGAAGATTATGTAAACGACCTAAGGGATGGGGGTGGCGGGGAGCATAGGCAAAATAACAATTTTTCCTGAATCCCACTGCTCTGACATAAGGGAGATTGATCGGGAGATATACCAACTGGTTAGCACTTACCACACCCGCCTTGTAGTATATGTCAGACTCAACAACTTTCTTCACCCTTGATGCGAGGAGAGATCAAACAGGTGATCGGAGGAAGAATGCGGGGTGCGACTCACTCTTCGATGTTTTCTGCTTCGCAAATGAACATTGAGCCAATCATCTTCTTGTCCGAGTCCGGAGTAGCAATCGATTCAGGGCTTAACAAGACACCACCAACGCCTAATGCGAATGTTGAACGAATTTCTCCCAGCAACTAGCTGACTCACGGACGAACCCCCCATCTATCTTTGCCTTGAACCCCGCTAAATGGTCCGCTCTGACTGCTAAACGTTTCTCGAATGTTCCCTCTGCCGTATAATCAGGCGCATACACCATGAACTTATGGAGCGTTGTCATTGGAAGATGATTTGATTCAACCTCGAGCTCGGCTTGTCCTACTAGTTATAACTGATTTCTCGGCCCGGGTAGTTCCGTGATTAACACAAACAAAGGCTTGCGCGGCAACGACACCGAAGAAAGGTCCATTGGATGGATTTTTTCCGCAAGTGACTCAAGAGTATTAGCCCTGAGGATTTCAGACTTTTTTGCTCTATACGTTGCCTACATTACTTTACATTTACTACAAACCATCCGGAAAACATTTTTAATAATGACAAGTACATCTGATCTTCCAAATTCCCTACTTCCTTTTCGGCCTTGCTTTGACCGAAGGCTTAAGCTTGGGTTTCTTGCTTATCCGAGCGGGTACTGGTCCCTCGACGATCTCAATCTCGTCATCGCTTGCAATTGCCGTAGTAGATGCTCTCCGTTTCTGGGTCGATGGTTGTTTTGGGGTCACAACTGTACTGTCGACGTCAATGATATCACTAATGGTAGAGCTGGAGTTCCTGTTAACAGCCCCCTGGGGACTTGGTCGGACCGATGCGCCTGATCCACCAGATCCACCAGATCCACGAGCAGAAGAGCGGGATACATTAGACGGGGCTGGTGAACCTCTTGGCGTCGTGCGTTTCTCGAGCTTTGATTGTACAAATTGTGAGGAACCGCCAGCCTCTTCGTCCATTTCGTTGCGTTGACGTCCGGCAGAATTGACAATGCTAGCTTGCAAGTCCACTCTTGTCTCTCTCCAGTCTCGCTCGAAAATATTCTCCCCTGACAGGCCATCTTCAAAATTACGAATCTTCACCGATCTCTTATGATCGCTATCCTGTACAGAAGCCCGCGAAACTCCGTCTCCTGTCAAGCGAGCACCGAAGTCTTCAAGCGAAAGGGATCCTGTATTTTTGATGACGTATTTGGACTCCAGGCGTTCTTTGTCCTCTCGATCTTTATCTTCCTCGTTAGCGTCGGCTGTTGGTTCTCCCAGATTTTCAATCCATTCCCAGGAACGATTCACAACGGACGTTCCGTAAACTAAGTTGCCCGTAGTGTCCCGTTGTGAGTTAACCATGTTTGATGCAGAACAGGAGTTGGGTAAAAGAGGTAGAAGCGACAGAATTTGTTTTCGGTGTTCAACTGGTAATCCAAGTGGTAGGTCCGCTGGTGACATACTTGGGTAGTGACGGAACGGGTCGAAAGGGGTCGCCTTTAGGTCAATTGGTATCTCTATTTGAAGCTTAAAAACGCGAATAGCATTCCTTCCTAAACACATACCGTCATAGATATAGTAGAGGGTGTCTAGTATCAGAGGATATATTATTGAAGTTGGATTGATAATAGAGACGTGAAGCTGTCAGCGATGTCAGGAAACGTCAGTACGCGATTGATCACTACATACCAAGATTTTGAATAATGAAGAGACAACTGTTTCAGTCGACTCTTTCAGCTTGACTGTCCAGGTACCCCTGAAGCCCATTTCAAACTGTAGAAGTCTGAGAAACAAGATCATATCTTGCATCAGAATTTCATCTATGTCCGATACGTTATCCAAAATAACCGATGACTCCGTCAGAATTAGTTTTGCTAAGAGAGCTTCCATGAAGTCTTCCTGGGCGGAGGTTTCAAGAACAGCGGGGAGGATCGTCTCTTGACGCAACGGTTCTGATACATGGATCAACACGAGCAAGAGCTCACCAGCTCGCTGGAAGGCAGACGAAGAGTCTGACGAGTTTATCAATGTTGAGGCTCGCACCCGCTCTGCGATGCACCGAAGTCCATTATTAACGAACTATAAAGATGTCAGACATCCATCAAAGATATTCAAATGAAATGTAAGTATAGGCCACCTTTCCAGCAACTGTACTGTCAAGCCCCCTGGCCATTTCTCCTACGTAAAACGCTTCTTCAGACGTCATTGAATGACTGAATAGCATAAGAATTAGCCGATCGAGGTTGGTGTGCGCAGATGTACTTGTTGGATCACGCAGGAGCTCCTGACCCATTTCCCTGAGAATGAGCTGCATCTGCACCATGGTAGCAGCAATTTTCCAGGGGCTCAGAAGAGACGTAACAGCAGGCCACTCAAACAATTCTATGTCTAAGCGCAATTGGATGAGTTCTCAAATCTCAAAGACAAAGCTTACCATCACCGACGTCAATATCATACAAAAGCAGCCGGAGCCCAGCAACGAGATGTTTATTGAGAGAACCGTTACGAGCATCACGAGGGTGAAGAGAGTGTTCAAATGCCGCTCGAATCGCGTCGAGGTTACGATAAGCTCCTTGCCGAAAATCTTGATTTTTGGATATCAGGTGACGGACTGATGTAGAATCCCCTCGCAGTTCTTCAGAGACAGACTTGTTGTTTTGTAGAGATAAAAGGACAGGTATACTTGACGCAAGTAGAGGAAAGTGCGCTTCACGATATACGTCCTGCCTCCGAGTTCTAATGCACTGCAGTTCAAGAAGGTCAACGGGAGGAAGATCTTGATTGATGTCATCCAACAACAGTAGTCGTCGACAAATATCATTGGCGGATCGAAGAAAAATTTCAATCGCAGACGGAGGTTGGTTAGCTGTAACATTCGCAGCCTGCTGCCACGCTGGGTAAACCACTCCTTGGAGTATAGTCGTCGTCTTCAAAGCACCATGCACGGACAGGTATAAAAGCACGACGATCAGGAGGTCCCATGCTTCTAAATTCAGTGCCGCCACTTCATTTCGTCCGGGACCAAGAAACCATCGGAGGACTTCACCATCAAGGCCCATCGGCAAGTGTTGATCCACATGCCAAAGGAGCATTCCATATCGCAACGCACAACTTCGACGTCCAGCATCATCGGAAGTCATGATTGGCACTTGTCGGAGGCTAGCAACGGTATTATCCCAGACTTTCCAAGCCCAATCATTAGATTTTCGGTACTTGATCCAAAGACTGTTCGCAAGTAAAGATGGTGCGTCTTGATCCGGCTCACCTGCGAGGAGAAGAATCTCTGGTAGAACGTCTGGGACGATATCTGGATGTTCAGTCACGGGTTGCAGCGCCTAAAGAATGATATGTACCACTGGATACATTGCTTCAGAAAAAGACTCCTCACTAGAGTGAACATGGTAATATCGGCTACGATTCGCTCCCGAGAAACATCACTCAAATATCTTCCAGCATCAAAATCCAATAATAAGGATAACAATGGTCGAGATTGGATTCCGCGGGCTTTCCACACCTGATGGGCTTTGTCCAGCGCTGCTACAATGGAACGGAATTCATCCATGCATGCCCAGATAGTCGAGTAACGATGGAAGGTGTCAATCACTGCAATAAGAAGGTCGACAGTTGCAGAATACTCCAATAAACAAAGTGTAAGCTATACGCATAGATCAATATGACTGACAATAGCAAACAAGAGCAGGCGACGAGACTGACATCGAGGACACAATGATAACATTTGGCCTGGCTCATTAATTCAACCGATATACTGAATTCTCTCAACAACGTTTGACTTGAAACTGTATCCTGGCTAAGCTGATATTCAATGTGAGTGATACAAGTACTATGAAATATACTCACTTAGCAAAATACTTTCTCAATATAGGCAGAAGCCACTGTCGGAGGGTCCGCACTTGTTCAAAACGTGTAGACGTCATCAGAAGTTCGCAGCTACTCATCAAGGTTGATGTTGATATTAGAGGCAGGTGAGGATCCCCTGTGGCGTCAAGTTAGTGATTGATTGGTTTTTGTCAATGGACGGACAACGGAACCTCCAAAAACATCAAATAAAACTCCTCGTATTTCGCGTCGTATTTCGCGTTCGTTAACATCTTCAGGCATCTCCCTAGCCCGTACTCCGTAAAGTGTTACTCTTCTTTGACTGATCAACGACGAGGTTGATTTTGAAAGGGGGATCCATTGAAGAAATTTGCGATGTCGAGAGACACATTCCTGGATGGCTTATCATGAGTTTATTGTCATCAAAGTGTTATGAGTTGTACCAACTTCGGACACCAATAGACCATTTTCCCCTCGGGCAATCAGGCGTTGAATGTAGCTTGCGTAAGAGAAAAGGTCATGTTTCACAAGTTTCCCGTATAACAAAGAGACAGAGCGGATATTTTCGGGATCAACAGCAACATCGGATGAATCCAACCAGTCAAAGAGTCGATCTTGAAGAAACTCGTCTGGTGGGGAGGAATGCCTGCGAGTGGCACGGTCTGCTGCATCCATGCGCCAATCGCGAATAAGAGTGACAGCAGCAAATGGCCGATGGTCGCCAAACTGGAGAGGTGTAACACACCAAGCGAGGAGCATGTCGAGTTTGTCCGTAAAGCGTGCTTCGCCGTCGGTCGAACGCGAGAAAAATTTGATGGATTTCATATCTGTCGAGCTTGATATGGAGTTTAGTAGCTTTTGCGACATTAAGGACACATCTGTCTCGGAAGATGGATTTTCTGAATACCTTTATGTCGGAGACGTCGGAGCCCAGACGTGCAGATGCCTGGATAGGCAGACTTTGAAAAAGCATGGCTTCATTGCGTTTTCTGATATCAGTGAGATGCTCATGAAGAATTCGAGAAATTTCATGCGAGTTACGTTCGACATAATTTCCGGATTGCTCCAAAACGTTTATGTCCAGAATACCTATGAGAAGAGTAGAATATGCTTTCCACATCCCTGGACTGACAAACGAATCTGGCGAGGCTACACACACCCGCTGCTCGTAAATCAGATTAGACACGTGTGAATTTCAAACCTGACTATACCTGAACAAGAGTTACCAATAGTGCTTCTGTGTCTCGAAGGAATGCTTGCGCAGACGTTGAACGAATCTACACGACCAATGCTTCAAGCTGAGAAAAAGACAATGTATGATACTCTTACCTCCGATAGCTTAGATAGGCACGCACATAGAAGTGGACGAGTCAGTGGGCGACTGCCCAGCATTCCGTCAAGATACTCGTCTGCTAATCGAGTAACAAAACCTGCTTGCGCCAGGTTACAAGTCGTCATCTGTTGAACGACCCATACGAGAAAGGTGCGACTATCAACAAGGCCCTCGGAATAAAATGTGCGCAACAGTTTAAGGCTAATACATATCCTTAAGCTAGATATCGAGTGAATACGGGAAGGTACTCGCACCAATACACGAAACGCGAAATCCAACGTTCTCGAGTATCATTGTCAGAGAGAACTCCTTTGAAAGTTTGCTTGATATTCAATCCAGGACGAGGAGCGCTTGGGAGAGCTATATCAGCCAACTGCTTCTTTATGTAACTCGTGACGACGTTCGCCCAATCTACGCTGTATTGCAATGGATTATAAGCCGGCTTATTTCTCAGACCGGCCTTTACTAGCATTAGATGTCATATTACATCAGTCATGAAACTTCCGTACTGTCTCGTTTGCACCGAAAACTCTGAGAAACCAGACAGCCCTCGGGATGGCAACATTGTTAGATTGAAGGAGATCTAAAAGGTCATGCCCTTTCGCGCCATGAGGGACACTCTTTCCGAGTTTGTAGAGCGGAACGTCTGGATTCGCAAGGTCAGCAAACCATGACTGCCTCTTGGAATCATTCAGAGTCACTCTTGTCGGAATGCGGAAAGTCGCTGGCCTAGATTCTAATTAGGCAAATAGATAGGTTACTTGAGGGAACTGACGTACGGAATCAAGGGAATACTGTCAGCTTTCCGTACAAATATTTCGTTCATCAGAGCCTCAAGTTTGTGAAACGTTGTTTCTGATGATAGGTCACCATTGATGATTGTATGCGCACTGAATGTTTCGGCCTTCGTCGTAGTTGAGTGAAAATATCAACAAGTGAGAAGTGGATAATCTACCAGAACTTGTTGATTGAGGGTATAACCGTTCTTAACATTATTTTCTGAGAGGAGGTCCTCCTCTTGTCCAGCACGCGGAGGAAAGAATCCAAGGTAACCTAGACGATTTCAGAGTTTGGAACTTTGGCACTTGACCCTATCATAATTACCTAGATCTGCAGAACTGTGAACCTTGGGTAACCATGCGGGAGGACGAGATGTATACATCAGGGGTATGCTCCCACTAGTGTCTCCCCGCGGTTCAGTCATTCTAATGACTACACAGGGCCTGTGCTTGAAAGAGAATCCTAAGTTAAAGCATTGATGACAAGCTATATCAATCTGCAAGGAAAAGAAGAAACCCGTGGAATCAACAAGTGCAAAGTGTCCGACGTCCGTTGGACTAGCTCCTCGTCCCATGCGACAATCAGTGACAGCCAGCCGAGCATCTCACGGAGCTTTTTCGAACTCTCAGGCAAATGTGTCGGTAGCAGCAGCGAAACTACTAGAGAAAAAGAAGGAATATGACGCCGTTTGTGCTTTGGAAAGAGCAAGCGCGTTGTATCTTGAGCGGATCGAGGGACTTGGGGAAGACTGTGATATAATGGCTGATGCGGGTCAAGGTGAGCTGTTTTGCTTGTTTGAGTTGGGCTCATTTCCTGCCTGACTTTCAAAAGCTCATGGTCAGGTTCTTGAACAATGGCCCAAGATGTTCCAAATCTTGAGCTTATTCCGTAAGTGATTCATGACAGACAGGCTGAGCTCCTCAACTTCTGGGACCATAGTCGCTTCACGGGACAGTCAAGACAATATCAAGACCAGTGATCAAGAATCCGACTCGCTGGCACCAGTCGACGGCCAACGGTTAGTGCGCCTCCCGATTGAGGAACTGCAACAGCCGTCGAGTACTCATTAAGAATCTTTTCTGGAAATTATTTCATGTTCTATCCTTGGTTATGTTCATGATACACGCTCTAATTATCGTGGCCTCCTTGCCATTCTTCATCTGGTGGATTCCTCTTTACATCCACTGTGCCCCTCCAATCCATGAAAGCTCCCAAATCTTCAGCATTTACACCAGCCGAAGTGAGATCGCTTTTTAAAATGGCACTGAACCCAAGTTTATCGGCCGGTATCCATATCCATGGCTGTTCTATATATGTCGATGGGTGTTCAAACGCGTGGTCATCGTCATCTTCTTCGTCTGAGTCGTCAACTAGTGATATGGCGGCAGGTGCAGCAGATTCGAAGACGGAGTGTCCGTTGGATGACTTGGATTTTCTCGACATTGGCGACTCTATGGACGTTGCGTGGAAAAGTTCAGGCAGTCCCTCAAGGCAAATGTTTTTGTTCGCGGTTTCCGTGGACGTGGAATCTTTCCTATTCTCTGCTTCGGATTCCCTCGTGTGATCGCTGTATACTTGAGTTTGTAGTTTCGCGTCAATTTTCTTGGTTGCCTTTACGAAACGTTTACGAATACTTTTGATATCTGTAGATCTGAATGTGAAGAAAAGTCCTGAATATGACACAAGTGAACTTACGTTCTCTGCTGAACAGATCAATGTCGTCATCGGCAATATCTTGAGACTTTTCTTTTTGCTTTTCGTATCTCTTCACCATCTTTTTCGTTGCCAATGACATTGGAAGATAATTTATGAGAGCTGTCCGGGAGACCATAAGCACAAATCATCAACATAATGGGAACCACATAATTGCGCACGTCGAAAGCTGTGATTGAGAAGTATCTGGGCCACCAAAGTAACGACTATCAATAGGATCATTAAGACGCCTTCCACGATGGCAGAAGCTCCGGTGTCGTGAACTTGTAAAAAGAAGAGGCAAGCAAGACAAATTTGCTCTATGTAGAGACCGACAACTGATACATCGTTAACGTCGTTTACAATAAATACAATGATTCAAAAGTACCCACAAAGGTTGGAAATAGCCATTGGGAAATAAAGTCCACCAGTTTCCAAATGATCCGGTTGATCAAAGACCTGCAGTAGCACTGTTACCAGACGTGTTAATGTGTTATTTGAGAATACAAAAAGGCCGATTACAGAATTTCCAAGCAAGATAAAACATGCCGAAACCTGTGATCAAGGGTAAAAAGAAGAACATTGACCAGCAGCACGAACAGGCACCAACTTATTAGGGCCAGGAGGTTGATTAGAGGCGAGAGAACGCTATACGCGAATGCTATTGTTACTAAAAGAGACAAAGGAGGCAGGATGATCCCGAAGTCCGCCTTAGAGGAGTCAATGAACAAATTAGACATGCTGGTGACATGAAACTCACGGAAGGCATTAGAAAAGTAACCTGTTAACAATCAGTCTCCAGACAAACACAAGATAAGACCAGAAATTTGCCTCGTATGCTTGTCGTGGTGTCCGTCCCAGAAACCGCTTTTTTATAAAATGAAGGACGAGAGGAACAAGTTGAACAAGAGCACTTCCAGCACCAGCTAGACCCTGCGTGACTAGAATAGTGGGTACATGGAGTAACTTAATACAGTCAGGATGAAAGACACATATCCTTACTTGTATAAGTCAAAAAGAAGATGGAAGCTCCAGGAAGTTGTCTGGCTAGTTCTTGAACGGTTTCCGTTGGTCTTGCTATGACCTAGGAGATGGTAAATATTGATTTCATAGTTATGTAATGCTGAAAGTCGAACCCCTTCAATGGCTACAAAAGAGAAAACAGATTGAAAATCTTGAGATTTCGCGTTGCGAGGATAAACTTACCTTTGGTTATCCCTGAACTTAGAGTGACAACGAGGAAACCATGGCTATCGGGATCTTGAATAACAACAAGGCGGACTTCACACTTCCACAGATGACTTACAATAAAAGAAACAGAAAGAATCGCTTATACACACTAACAGAAATAAGTGAGTATCTCGGTATGCATTCGAACCAGGCAAATGCTGCTGGTTACTCAACCAAATGAACTGGTCCTGGAAATAAACTCAAACGCACCACGAAGTATCAGTGGTAAGAGGGCGAAAAGGATAGCTAGCAGAGCAGGAGGTAGAACACCCTGAATGATCCCTGGTATTGGATTAGGTGCTTTCAATGTATTGAGCCAACTTGCTGATTCGTTTATATAAGAAATAAAGTAAAATACCTTTACAGACCCATTCGAGCCACCTTACATGAAAAAAATAAGCATCTGGTTTGTACAAAAGGAATGAAGATTACTTACTGTACTTTGCTGCAAAGGTCATCAAGATTGCTCAGTGTCCCAATAAAGGCGGCAGGAAAACTCCAGGCTACGATGAGCGCGATATTTGCAAGCCATGAAATGACATAACGGGACCGCATCTCAAGAGACCCATCATCAAGGTTTTCCCAGACAATATCTTTCGGATTAGCCTCCATCCACTTGTCGCACATCTTCAACGGCTGATAAGACAGACACCAATTACTATGGTTACACACCCAGTCAAAGTTTAATTACTTCATGGTAACTGAGGCACTGCGCAAGAACATGGGCACCTATTTGAAGATTGCAGCGAATGAATGCACTTCCTAGGGATTTCCCTTTGATAAAGTTGGCGCGCTCTTCTTCAATGCTCTTGTTCAAACGGATGATTTCGTCCTGAAATTGTCAGTCTGAGATCAGGTATTGAAAGATAGCAAGATCACGACACTTTACCTTGCACCAATCGATAGTATCAACCTTACTACCGAAACCAAAAAGGCCAACCCTGTGCCTCGGCCGTTGGGCCAGTGGCACCAGTTCGTTTAGGAGTTCACGAGATGCTGTGTGCACCCTGAGTAGACTGTCCGCATTTTCCAGGTCTTGAGATTTCGACCGAAGAACCCTATGACGAGTCTTTTCTCTTCTATGCCACGTTTTTGTGGCATTAGCCAGTAGGCTCGCGATTGCCGCCTCAAGTCTTGTACATACACCTTGCCGTTCTCTGAAAAGCCTGTTCAACGTGCCATGTTCACGCAAAATCCAGACATTGTCAACACCACCAGGAACGAAACTAGCAAAGGTGCGCAAGTCATGCTCTGTCGCTAATTCGTCCGGCACCGAAGTAATGAGGACAGTCCGCGCTTGAGCCAGGCGAGAGTGAGATTTACTGATCAGGAACTGATGGCGCACATGCACAAAATGTAACATCTCGTGCCGTATCAAGTAAATGACAAAAACTGGATTGATAATTATTCAAGAACAACCCGTAAGGAGGGACTTGACTCACTTGTCAAAATGTAAACGACACCAACATGGGCACCGAGACGCGGTTGATCATGCGGATCAACGATGCTGAAGAGGGATATTATCAGTTGCAAACTTTTAGAATGATCTTCCAAAGTCTCGTACTTGTTCCAAGAAATCCGGTCCAAGCCCCTTTGTGAATGCTTCACGTTCGCGGCGATCACAGGTACTATAACAACGAATGTCAAGAAGGTGAAGACGAGAAAAATCCACATGATCATCTTTAGAAACCGTAAAAACATGTAACTTTTTTCAGTGGTATCAGTAGACTGGCAGTCAACGCTTCAAGGTAGACACACGCGTCAAGCCCATTCTTGAGGATCTGGAGGACTCAGCTTCTTCATAATAATCAATCGTCTAGAGAAATGCCTACTATATCTTCTGTTGGCGAGGATAACACAGCAGGTATCCATTTCCAAGGACCTGAGGGTAATTTCTCGGCTCGTTTGCTGATAATCGATGATGAAGCGGAAAGTTACGGAAGATGCAACAAGTGAACATACTCAGGTGGGGGGAGGCGCGTACGTGGACTGTATATCCTAGCGAATTTCCGCTTCAATACAACAAATGCTCCAACCTCGACGAGAAGAAGGACCGCGTTCAGAACGAGGGCGGTCAGAAACGTTCTGCTGGTATTGCTGTTGCCGTTTGCTTGACTTGGTGTAATGGAAGACATGTTTGAAGTAACAAGGGTGCAGATGAAAGTTGGACGGGACAAGACGCCAAGAAAGTCATATACTTAATGCTTTCGCTAGAGCATGAGGCATTTTGGCGTGAATAATGCATTTTTATGAATGTGGGCGGCGGAGATCGCCAGGTCGCCCAACGTGGTAAGCTTTAATCTGGCTAGGAGTTGGCGAATGCATATGCACGCCGCCGTTTCCTGATCAACTGTTCTCTTAATAAACGGAAAACGAGTTATGTATTTACTCAAAAATTCGAACATGCTGTTCTAGCATGGCATAAAGAACTCGATACCGATCTGGAATCAGGCACAAAAATTGCTTCCACTTAAGTAAGGTCGTTAGATCGTTTTACAGCGCTTATGTAATTAGAGACGAGTAAAAGATTAAAGGAACACTGACTAGTTTGAATTTGGCGTACCAAGCAATCAGCCTCGTACTACACTCTTCTTATGTTCCTTCAATAAAGCGATTCTCTACTCAATGGGTTGAGCTAGTGAACACTGGTGAAATTGTTGGAAATTGACCTGTTTCCTTTCCTCCTTGCGCCGCGCCATCTCAGCAGCCTTATCCTCTTTTGTTATTTCGGCAAGGATTGGATTTATGGGCAGAGGTGAAGGTGAAGTCACCTTCGTTGTCGGAGCAAGAGAAGATGCACTGGGAGCGTTCTTGCGCCTTGGAAAATGCCGAGTAGATGTTCCATCCTCATTCAAACCAAAACCAAGTTCACAGGGTGTGACTGGTGTCGGGGACACAAGGGTTGGTGCTGTTTCAAATGTACCTAAAGCATGAGTGAACAACTGTACTGCATCGAGTATAGAATGCCTACTCCAATCATCTTCATCGGCGTTGACGTCAATCAGATCATCGTTCCCCCAAGGATTTTCTGTCTGAAGAGAATCTGTTGTATCATCCACCCATTGTTCTGCAAGAATAGCAGCCGTTGTGCCCAAAGGAACTTTGTTAGTACCAAGTTGCATGCCCTTTGCTCGCGAAGGGAGTGAAGTAGAAGAACTCGGCGTTACTGATGCAGATACCAATTGTGAACCTGTCGACGCTCTAGATGTATTGCAACCGTCACTTCTAATAGGTGGCGAATGTAGTGAAACTTGTCGTTCATGCAATGAGGCTGTGCTGACATCAGCTCCAATAGTAGTTTGGAGGTCTGAGGTGATGAGCTGTTTATAATCAGCGATGGGCACTGTCTTCGAAAAACGAGTACAGACCTTTTTTCCAAGTGAAGAAATCGCCCAACCTGCCAGAGAACTTGCTGCCCCAGCCGCTGTTGTTACAAGAGTGGTTTGTTCTGGAATAACAGAAGACATTCCGGCTGAATCTGGATGTGAGCCTGAGGTTTCAGGCTGCAGGGAAGTTCAACCTCGGGATGGTGACGTAGAAACAAGTCTTACCATTGTAGCTGCATTATTCTCCAGCCTTTTGACAAAGAGGTCCATAGCTTTGAAGGCTTGATCCCTGACTAACCTTGTAAAACTGGTTATCGCCCGAGGAATCGATCAGAAAAAGAGAAACAAGTACTTCTCCTTGTCAATCATGGTAAACGCGATATTAGGAATGACTTTATTAGCTACATCATCCACATCGAAGCAGTCAATAGTAGCCATGAATGCCATGAGCCCAGCAACACGGGCATGAACGAAAGTGTCCCTAAGTGCACGGGAAAGTGCAGGGACCAGTACTTTCTTCTTTGTATTGTAACCGAGATTAGGGCCAAGACGTCCAATGAGGATGCATGTGTTGGTTCGTATTGATGGTTCTGGATCTGTTTGCATTTTAGCAAGGAAACGCAGAAGATCGTTGTTGAGTATACGATCAGTCAACTGGGCTGCGAGATGAGAAAAATCAACGTCAGACATTATGCAATGACCTACCTTCGGAGCCAGAAGTATGATAGATCTTATCGTAGCCTCGCGAATGACCGCAACCGTGTCCGCGAATCCAGTAGACTATGGGCGCGTCAGACTCTATGATAATGGAAAGAGATAACCATACAAGATGAGGAAAAATCTTCTCGCTTACAGTCTTCTTATCCAGTTTTTCTGCATACTCTGGCAAATGATCGAGCAAGGCCATTCGAGTTCCACGATCTGGGCTCGCATACAACTTCGTTAGAGGCGCAAGGATTACGGAGGGGTATTCTCCAGGAGACACATCAGCTCCAAACTGTAGAACCAAAGGCAGAATCATTGCCGCCGATGCACCCCCATACTCCAAAGCTGTCACGAGAGACGGCAATATACGACCTGACCTGAATTCAGGCGGGAATGATGTTGAGGAGTCTCTGAGAGCACTTCAAGTGGGGGGAGACATGAGTTCACAACAACAAATCGGAGAAAAAATATACCTACCGAAGAAATGCGTTTTTCTCTGCCTCGCTTCCCAATGCAAAATTATCTAACGCAAGGCAGACTTTAACGAGTCTATTAGTGGCAAAAAAACTATTGTCCGTCATTCCTATTTCAAGGAATGCTTTAGGAGACTGTCGTCCTTTCGGGTTGGTATTCAAGAGCTTCTGAGCAGAAGAAAACACGACTTGTGGGATAGAACCATTGGAGATAGCCGTTGGTGAGGAACGAGAAGAGCGAGTTGTCGCAGCGAGTCCTGGAGCTGAGTCAAAAACTGCGTACAAGAGGAGTCCCAACGCGTATGCATCTGCAACAGCAGGCTCGTGCCTGGGAAAAGAATTGACCAAATTACAAGGCGGAGAATGAGTACTGTGCATACGGGCTCACTCTTTGAGTACAGACCAGCCTCCTTTCTTAACTTCGGGAGCTGCCCAGGCAGATGAGTTCGGATACATTGCGCCTAGCGTCTATCATGAAAATCAAGATAGCGCGATGCAGGAACACTGGTGTGCAACATACATATAACGTTGAAACCTCATCTTTTGGATTGCTAAGCAGCTCAAAACCACCGAGTTTCCATTCTCCGGAAGGAGAGATAAAGATTGAATCGATGCATAACTTGCCATGCGTGGAAGCGCAGGGATCGTTTATGAAGGTCAGAGCAACCTAACAAATGGTAAAAAAAGGGTTAATATTTGCAGGTGCTGAACATACGGAGATTCGATGTAAACCCCAAAACAACCAATCCTCTCGTTCCGTAGCATTCCTTCCCCGCCACGATTGCAAAACATATTGCAAGGGTCGCACGCGTTCCGTCATAATATAAATTATTGTATCCGTCTCCACTGCGTCCATGAACTTGAGGACATCTGGATGGCGAGTAGATCTTAACTTTCGAAGTGCGTTCATTGCAAACTGTTTAAAAGTCGTCTTCGTTTGGTCACTGAAGTCATACTCAAAAATAGACACAGGATTCCCATCATCCTACACATAAACATAAGATAGTCTATGACTGTTATGGACCAGAGCGTACCCGTTTTGTTCCATCGTACAAATTACATACTCCATCCAGAGACGAGACCTTTGGTCCAATGGAGAATGGTAGATTCAGGCCAGACTTTTGAACCAGAGTAGAAACCGCAGCAGATCCAAGGGTCCTCAAATAGTCCATCGGTATAAACCCTGACACACAAGGACTTCGGGCTGTAGACTAAGTAGTTCGCTTGTGGAAGTGTTGTTCATGTGGTGGCAGTGCACTTGATCCCAACGCTTTTGAGTCCCTCACGACTTCGCTTGTCATTCCCAATCATCTTGGAGCAAATTGCGCTGTATATGACAGTTTGTAAACGCCACATTCGAATTTAAGCCAGCGTCTAGGATTCCTTCATGCCACAAGATGGTCAATCTGGAGGCCCAAATCCAGATAATACCACTTTTTCGCTCTCCATGAGCGATTTACCTCATGAACGGTCCGGAGATGAGCTAGAAAGGGAGCTACCTACTGTGATGGATGGTCAGATACCGCTTGGTGATCTTCTCTCGCGGGTCATGCAAGCAATCTATGCGGAACTGGCGGAACTGGCAGAAACGTGTGTCAAGTGATAAATGAACAGATATTTGGTGACCTGATAATTTTTTTAGCATGCCCAATATGTCTGACAGCGCACGGAAGCGGACATTAGCTGACTGGGTCGTTAAAACAAAGAAACAGGTGGTAAAGTTGTATGCAGTAACGAAGTGGGCACGCGATGCAGAGACCGTTCAGAAGTGCATGGTATCTTCAATGACGATGATTAGCGTGACCTGGACTGATGTTGTTGCGGCAGAATATAACAGCGTTTTTCATGACCCAAAATCACCAGTTTGAAGGCGCAATGGAAGGTTTAAAGTATGCGAGGGAGAGCTTAGACCCCGCGAGGTCAATCATCTTGTGAATTTGTGTGGCGAATGAAATTCTGACGCCTGCCAATAATCAGGTTGAGGAATCATGATCTTCTGACATCTTTAGATGTTTTAACGACCGGCTCCTACCTACGGCTTCCAACATGTATCGCGGTATGCACTTTCACAATTTGTCTTCGATTACGGTCGAATTTACATGGAACCAGAAATCCCTGATCCCTGTGACTCCCTTGACTGATTCACAAGTAACACAAACATTCCGAGATATGGAAGACGTTATTCGATACCGGTTGCGAATGTCTGAGGTTGTTCCTGTTGAAATGTCGCAATATCGCATAGGTTACCTGCTCTCTTACATTTTGAGTCTTGAGGATTGACCTTGGTGCTCAGCCGACGGGCGAGTCTACTTTACTGTCCCAAAATTGTTTG